>PVIY010020620.1:0-43787 GCA_004026745.1 Myrmecophaga tridactyla
TCATTTGAATTGTTGGTTTGTTCCTTTGACTGGGGCATATCTTCAATTTTCCTAGTGTGATTTGTTATTTTTTGCTGGCATCTAGGCATTTAATTTCCTTAATTAGTTTATTCTGGAGATTGTTTTCACTTCTTATACCTAGGGTTTTGTTGCTGGATGAATTTGTTGTCTGTCTGTTCTTTGACATTCAGTTCAGCTTTTTCTGGACCTCTAACTTAGGTTTTGTATAACAGAGGAGAATTTATCCATCTTGTTTTCTTATTTCTTTCCCAGCTTGTATGGTGCTTCCCCCCCCCCCACCCTTAGGAGTGTCTTCTTAGGTATTATAGACCCCAGCCGGATTTTCCCAGACCAAACTGGCCTCATATTAGGAGGAAAAAGTCACCTGCATCAGTTTTCCCTGAGGGTGAGACCCAGCAGGTTGACAGACTTTCCTGTGAAGTCTCTGGGCTCTGTTTTTCTTATACTGCCCAGTATGTGGTGCTTGTCTGCTTGCAGGTCCCACCAGCATAAGATGATGTGGTACCTTTAACTTTGGCAGACTTTCCCTGCTGGGGGCATGGTGGAGACAAAGGAGAGGTTGCAGACTGGTTTTAACGGCTTCAAATTACCAAGCCCTGGGGTCTGAATTCCTTGAGGGAGGGATTCCACCTGAGATGTGCTTCACCCCTCCCCTGGGGAAGGCACAGGCTCCAGACAAGCCCTCAAATGAGCTTGTTTCTGCTTATGCCTGGGGCAGTTGCAGACTGAGAAGTCTTGCCACTGTATCCAAGGGCAGTCAAGCCTTTGTAGAAACACAGCCACAAAAACCTCTGTGTCTTTTTTTTTTCTTTTTTTGTCAGTGCTGCTCCTTTGGCACTGGGGCAAAAGTGAGCAACCTCTGCTTTGACCAGGTTCACCTGAGCTGGGGGCCTATTTTTAGTAGTCAGAATTTGTGAATTAATTCCACAATTGGAGTGTAGTTGCAGTCAGCCCCTTTTGCCGGTAAAGTCTCTTTCGTTTCCCCTCTGCGAAGCAACCTTTAGGGGAGGGGCGCTGGCTGCCACGGCTTGGGGAACTCATGGTTCTGGGGGGGCTCACAGCCAGTGCAGCTGATCCAGATTGGGGTACACTGTGTGTCTGGTCCTTGATGTGGCCCCAGGAGCTGTTCTGTACTGTTTTTGGTTATTTAGTAGCTGTTCTGGAGGACAAACTAAATCGCTCACATTGCTAAGCCACCATCTTGGCACCTCCCCACCTTGTTCTAGAAATTGCTTTTGATAAATGATTCTGCTGAAAGTGTTTGAAAATTATTATCCCATTTGAAAGGAAATACTCTTATGGCATCCCTTCCAACTGATGATCCAGTACCAGGTGGACAAAGGGGCAAATTATTTCTACCCTTAGTCTTCCAAACACATGTATGTGTAAATATATATGCAGGTGCATATAAATTATCAAGAAAGTATTTATAATAAACACTATGCAGATGAACAGATGATATGTGTACAGTTAGCTATAGTGCTATATTTTCCACCACAAAGGTCAGCAAACTTTTTCCACAGAGAGAGAGAGAATAAATATTTTAAGCTTGCAGACTCTGCCCCTACTAGTCAATTCTGACATTGTAGTATGAAAGCGGTCATGGACAAGAGATAATGAATGTGTGTGACCATGTTCCAAAAAAAATTTTATTTACAGATAGAAATTTGAACTTTACACAATTTTTATTTCTTTTGTACCATTTAAAAATGTAAAAGCCATTATTGCAGGACATATGAAAAACAGGCCGTGGGCTGGATTTGGTACATCAGCCATAATTTGCCAATCCCTGTTGTTCTATATATTTTAAATGATGTTTTTTACCGTTTTTAACATTGGAAAAATGATTCATCTGTCATGGCTTCAGAGACTGCATCTTTAAAATGACATGGTTAGTGGGTTCAATATAACAGAACTGTTGGAGAACTACATTGAATGATATAATATATGCCTGGTATTCTTCCCTCACCATCCATTAGTACATTTACATTTTACTAGCAGTTTACTAGCCAGGATTATTTCCATTGCAAGTAATAGAAAAATAAATTCCAGCTGGCTTAAACAATAAAGGATATTTGTTGGCTTATATGTTGAAAAGCTCAGGCATAGCTGCATCCAGAGGCTTAGGCAGTGGCACTGGCAACAGGTTCCTCTCCATCTCTTTACTCTGTTCTCTACCTTGTTGACTATTCTTAGACAAGATCTCATTGTGACATCTGGCAGCTCTAGGTTTACACTGTCCCACAAGAGAGGGAACAAATCTCTTTCATCAAGTGCCCAAGCAAAACCCCTCAGACTTAGCTCTGACTGGACCTGACTGGCTTGGCATAGGGTATTTACCCATTTCTGAACCAATCACCACGGTCATATGGATGTGATATTGTTGCTGACTAGGCCTTAGTTACACATCTACTCCTAGGGCTGAGAATGGAGGGGAGGCAAAATCAACTCCACTGAAAGATATGGACTAAAAGTGGAGAGAAATGCCCCCCCCAAGTAAAAGAAAGGTGATATTTCCTGATAAACAGCAATGGACATTGGGCTGCGAAACTCACAATGTCAACCTCAGAGTTCTTCCCCATAAAATCTGATGTCTTTGAGTCAGATCTAATTTCTTTCCAACTCCAGGGCAATGGACAAGATATATTTGCATAATTCATGACTTTTTGTGGTTGTAGCTATTGGTTTTATTGGATGTTTTGCAGTGTTTCAAAGAACTGTGCCTTTTCAGTCACTTTGTTTAACTCTCCAGAAAGAAATGACTTCAGAGAATTAAATTCTTGAGGTTTAATTTCTCCCAAGAGAGCTAGTGTTGATAATCCTCCCTTTTCTTCAGCATTTCTTTATTCTTCACGAGTTCCTTCCTTTCTATGACTTTGTTAGAAGCAGAAAGACTAACCAGAGAAAGTTTAAACTTTCTCTTCCTTATCAATACCAGGTAATCAGTTGGCACTATAAAGGGTAGAAAAGACCTTGGAATTTCATGCTGTCTCATCTGCTTCCCCAGTTAGGGTACAATTAGATCATCCAAGACAAAACTAATCTTTTCTTCAATGATTTCCCTATTGACAGACCTGGACCAAAGTCAGAGATTTAATAAATTTGCAAATCTATACCCCAACCCGGCAATCCCACCTATATGTATATACCCCAAAGAACTGAAAACAGGGTCTCAAACAGATATATACACACCAATGCCTCATAGCAGCATTATTCACAGTACCAAAAGGTGGAAGAAACTCAAGTGTCCATCCATAAATGAATGGATAAAGAAAATGAGGCATATTTACAATGGAATGTTATTCAGCCATAAAGAAGAATGAAGTTCTGATACATGCTTTAACATGGTTGAAACTTAAAGATATCAAGTTGCATGAAATAAGCCAAATACATAAGGACCAAGATGATATGATTTTGCTTTTATGAGACACCTTGAATATACCGATTAATTCAGAGACAGAAAGTAGAGTACAGGGCCCCAGGGGCAAATGGGGAGTTATTGCTCAATGGGTTCAGAGTTTATGTCCTGGTAATGGATGGTGGTAATGATAGCACGGCATTGTGAACCCAATTAATACCACTGAATCGTACATTTAAAAGTGGTTAAAATGGAAAACTTTGAATTGTATAGATGTTACCACAATAAAATGTTTAAAAATAAATAAACAAACTTTACCCATAAATTATTATCATTAATGGTAGTAAATGTTGACTTGGGTCTTTGCTTAAAAATTTCCACCCTTCCCATCCACCCCAGTAAAATGCACCTAATCTTTGTTCTTTTCCTGTCATTCTAATCGGTCTGGTTCTTCCTTTCTTGTGTTCTCACTCTTGCTTTCTGTCAATTGCTCTCTAAATCATTTGCTTTCTTCAACTTTCCTACATGTGTTCCTCTGGCTTACAGCTTTCCTCTTTCTACACCCACCCACCCATTTCACTGATCACTTCCTTCATCCCCAGTAATAAAAGCTACAGTTTCTTGAGAGTCTATTGTATATTGGCTCCTTTCAGGGGCTCTGAGAGGTAGCTGATATTGTCCACGTTTCACAGCAAGGGTTGGTGACTTATTAAAGGTCACACAACTAATAACTGGGAGGTCAAGAGTTCAATCCTGGGTCCTTTTCACTACACTTCACTATTTTTACTCGTTCTCTTGTTCTATTATTCAGCATGGATCTCTCAAGTATCTACTTTCAACCAGGCACCAGTGCATTAAGAATTACTAATCCCTGTTTTTAAATTGACTTTAGTGAAATTGACCCTCAATAGCTCACAGTCTAGACAGCAGGACAAGCAATCAATGTAATTGCAATATAACTGCTCCAACAGAAGCATGCATATGTTGCAAAATTCATCCTATGGTCTAGATCTCTTGAGCTCCAAGTCCATATCTCCAACTACCTAGTGAATATTTTTATTTGCATGTTATTTCCATTATCTACTAAATGAAATGCCCCAAAATTAGCGGCTTAAAACAACAATGATTTTCTATTTCTTATCACGTTTTGGATGAGTGGTTCTTCTGCTGAAGCCAGACTTGCGTCTGCATTCACCTAGGAGTTCGGCTGGGACTGGAATATGCTAAATGACCTCTTGTACTTCTGCATCTTTCTCTGCACAGTCGCTCTTCCCTGACCCATGTGGTTATAGGGGCGAGACTTCTCTCAATGATGTTTGTGCAATGGTGCCTTGATCTCCTGGCCGCAGTTGGTCGGATCAGGACTGGACAACTGACCCAAGCTAAGCTAATATGCCCTTTTCCAGGAGGATTTGGAATTGAGACTCAGATATCCCAGTATTCATTTATCTTTTCTCTAAATGAAGAAAATATAAACTTTGGAACTATGGATGGCTGTATTATGCTAAGTGGGCTGGGAAGCAGAGAGAGCTGTATATGTGTTATAAATGAGGAGAAAGAGTGAGTTTTGATAGCGTTTGACTCCTGGTTCTAGATAAGTCCAAGGCCTTGCAGCCTTACTGTCCTAGATTCTGTGACTTATCCCTACGTCCCTCTTTAATAAGTCCCCACACAATTGCTCAAGTAGGATTCTATTACTTTCAAACTAAAAGAATCTTAATTCATATGCACTAACTGTACTGTTAGTAAAATTCCCTGCATTTATGCCCTCCTTCTTCAACCACATTGCAAATACATTGAGGCAAGGACATCTTTATAACATCCCTTTTGTCTCACTCACAGCACACAGTGGTGCACAATAACCTCAGGTGGGCTGATTGATTTCTTACTCTTTTGGAAGATTAGTAATGACAGGCTCCTGGTTTGGACCACCAGCTTGTGAATTTCTCTTCTGAAACTCTCTAATCTTAGCCTATGTGAAAAAGTGTGTCATTTTAACAACAGCAACACTTCAATCTATATTTATACCTGAAAGTTACACTGGAAAGGTGAGAAAGGAAGAAATACAGTTCTTCATTTTTACTTCCAAGATACACCCAAGACCGATCAATTAAAAAATTAATTCGGCATCATGACGTAAGTGACAATTTGAAAGGAAGTCCTTGGGTCTCACTGAAAGCTTTGCCAGGTAATCTAGTTACACTTAGCTTTGATACTGCATTTGCAGTGTATGGTGTGTATGGTGTGGTGCGTGTGTGTGAGAGAGTGACTGCTATGTGTGTTCCCCTCAATGACTTATTATCAAAGATGTTTGAACTAAAATAGGATATTATTGAATTCATGTTATGTGTTTCCTTTTGTTTTCCAACGCCTGCCAAAATTCTAGGTCTTGACCTAGGAGGGATGCTCCTTTCATTCATTCATTTAGCATCCATTATTGAACCCCCAGCAGACACTGAAGATCAAAGATGAAGACATAAGCTCTGCTTCATCAACATTTTATAGTGCTAACATTTACAAACTTGTCTCCTTTAATCAATTCCCTAACCCTGGAACGTGGGACTCGTTCATGCTCCTGTGTTTCAGAGACTGGCTCTAAGGCTGGAAAGGACTTGCCCTCAAGTTGTACACTAAAGACTGGCAAAGCATGTCCCAGAACTGAGAGATCTATTTTCTAAACCCTGGATTTTAACCTTCTGGCCATGCTGGGGTGGGGATGTGTAGGGTGGGGGAACAATATGGCATTCAGTCAGTCTGGATTTTGATCTTCCTCTGTCTTTTGAGTCCATCTTTCAATTGGTTATGAACCCAGGAGGAAAAAGGTAAGCATTCATTCGTCCTCCACATCAACAAAAACCATGTCAACTCTATAGCTTAGGACAGCTGACTTCAGTATAGTGCTCTTTTTATTCATTGTTGTAGGTATGGCACTACATGAGCTAAGCAAGCTAATGTTGAACCTGATCACAGCAAATTCTACATTCTTTCTGAAAATTGTGAGGATTTATTAAAGAAGAGGGAAAAAGAGTGGAGGAGAAGGAGAAGGAGAAATTAACTCTGTTTGCCACAAGACTGTATAGTTTATCCATGACAAATCTATCTAACCACTTCAGTCCAAAGCCCAAGTAAAGTTTTTCTGCCACGGAAATCTGCAGAAAATAAAGAGCACTACATGGGCCAAATGCAAATGCTCCTTCACAAACACAGAGAGGCCATCACTCATCCTAATTCCTGGGTCTCCATAGGCTTTTCCTTTGTGTAAACGAACCACCACAAGAGGGTTTAGGAATTAACTCCTCCTTCATCCCTCCATCTATATGGCATGGATAAATACATGATGGGAACCATATTTTTGTGGAAAAGAAAAAGAATGGAGGAGTAAAGGGGAGGCATTTTATACTTTTGTTTTTCAAAAGCTATGCCTAAGTAAGGAATAAACCTTCTCAGATTCACAGAGAAAAGAAAATGAAGCTAAAAACAAAACAAGAACATTGAGATGAAAACCATGTACAATGCCCATTTCCAAACACACACACACACACACACACACACACACACACACACACACACACACACACAAACTCTCTCTTCTTAGGTATTGTTCTAGTTTGCTAGCTGCTGGAATGCAATATACCAGAAACAGAACAGCTTTTAAAAAGGGGAGTTTAACAAGTTGCAAGTTAACAGTTTATAGGCCATGGAAATGTCCCAATTAAAGCAAGTCTATAGAAATGTCCAATCTAAGGCATCCAGGAAAAGATACCTTGGTTCAAGACAGTCAATAAAGTTCAGTGTTTCTTTCTCAAGTGGAAAGACATGTGGTAAACACAGCATCATCTGCTAGGTTTCTCTCCTGGCTTCCTGTTTCATGAAGCTTCCCGGGAGGCATTTTCCTTCTTCATCTCCAAAGGTTGCCGACTGGTGGACTCTGCTTCTTGTGGCTGTCATTCTCTGCTTTCTCAGAATCTCCTTTTCTCCAAAATGTTTCCTCTTTTATAGGATTCCAGTAAACTAATCAAGACCCACCCGAATGGGTGGAGACATATCTCCACCTAATCCAGTTTAACAACCACTCTCAATTGAGTCACATCTCCAGGGAGATGATCTAATTACAGTTTCAAACATACAGTACTGAATAGGGGTTAGAAGAAACGGCTGCCTTTACAAAATGAGATTAGGATTAAAACATGGCTTTTCTAGGGTACGTACATACATCCTTTCAAACCTGCACAGGTATGGCAACCTTCTCTTCTAACAATAAGGATACAAATTCAACCACTAGATACCATCTGCTCTAATAATCAAAGGTCCTTTCTTTCTCCATCATCATACTCAGAGGCTCAGGAGGTGTGAGGAAGCCAGAGGTGTAATTTTATTTTTTATGCTACCTTTGGAACCCAGACCCAGGGTCCCCCACTGGGAAGGCAGGCTACCAACTTCAAGAAGCCTGCCAAACTGGGTTGGGGGTGAGGCAAGTGCAAGGGCAAATAGAAAGCTTTCCTATGGTTTTTTCCTCCCCACACTTTTTTTTTTTTAGAGCAGTTGCTGGTTTACAGAAAAATCATGCAGAAAGTACGGAGTTCCCATATGCCTCCCCCGCCCCCACAGTTTTCCCAATTATTAACATTTTGCATTAGTGTGGTATCTTTGTTACAACTGAGGAAACCACTGGGGTAAATTTTACACCATGACTAGAATTAGCTGCCAGGCGTCCAGTGACCACCAAGTCAGCCTGTGACCTGGTTTTCAATCCTCTCCACTGCTCTGGATCTCTGCAAACAAGGTTTAGCTTTGAAAGATGTGTCTTTAAGTGCAGTGAAATATTTTTGAAAACGGAACCACAAAATAGGATGCTCACTTTCGATCTATTTCCTTTCAACTCTTTCTAAGTGAATTATCCATGGCAGCTGGGGCCAGCTAATCAATAAACACTCAAGGGCCTATTAGGGCCCCAATAGTGGATCAAACACCCTGGGAGGGGTGAGGAAGGCCACTCTGTGGCTTAGCTTTTAGAGACCTGGTTTCTGGTTCCCTTTTGCTTTCCATGGGGTTTTGGAAAATTTATAGTCTCTTTCAGTCTTGCTTTTCATCTTGAGAAATGCAGATATTAACACCTGTTTTTCCCATGCCACAGGTGAGTTGTGAAAAACAGGATGAGATGTGTTAGAGCCCAAGTGCTATCGCAAACATAAGCTATTGAAGGCAAGCAAAAGAGGGCATCTCCGTTTCGCATAGAACTTCTTAGCTTCAGTATGTATGTTCATACTGAGTATATATCTCTATATTCCCACATCTTATTAGACTCTCAGATTACAGATTCCTTTTGGTTTTGAATAGCAAGTAAAAGTGCAACCACCATCTCAGAAATACATTTTTAAGTCTTTTATTGCAGAGAATTTAAAACAGATGCAAAAGTGGATTACACAGGGGTGCATGGATGATAGAATTCTCGCCTGCCATGCAGGACACCTGTGTTTAATTCTCGGCTATGCAACTCCACCCCCGCCCACCCCCCATAAAACACATTGTGAACATATGATATACATATCACATATCTGCCTCTGTGTGTGTGAACATATAGATAAAGAAATACATGTATATGTAGGGAGACACATTAAAAAAAAAAGCAGATTACACAGATAAGTAACCTCCATGTACTTCTCATCCAGCTTCAAAACTTATCAACGCATAGCCAATCATGCTCCACTTACACTTCCACTTGAAATTAAAACAGTTCTTCCTTAAAAAAAAAAAAATCATTTAAATCCAGCTGCTAACTGCCATTGGGTCGATTCCTTGGGTTGTTCAGAGGTCCTAGATCTTGAGCAGAGAGAAATATTTGAGGAGGTCCCTTTGGAATTTGTTCCACACTCATTACAACAGAGCTTGCCACTGACAAAAACTAAATGGTTCCTTGTAGTTGGATGCTCTGTGCGTCCCTGCTAGGTTTCAGGGCAGAGGAATCACCACCATGGCCTGGAGCTCCAGCGGGAAGTGACCGGGTGCAAGCCTTTCCCTCCTGAGGTGTTGCCAGTCCCAGAATCCCACCCAGGGAGTGGCCAGCTGGTAGGCATGGGTCCTTGAGGGACAAGAGGAGCACAAACTCTGGCCCTTTCCTAACATTGATGGCATTGTCCCTTCTCTCTTTTCTACTTTCCTGGGACACACTAATAGCTGTGATCTAACGATTCTCTCCTGCTTAACTGGCTGCTTTTGTTTCCCATGAAATTTCAGCATTCACTGGCTCTACTAATCCTACCTTCTTGTTTTCTGGAGCATACTCTGCAGTCAACCTGGGTTGAAACCCCATATATATCCCTTACTGACTGTGTGACTTGGCAAGTGTATTAGATTCCTAGGACTGCTGGAACAGATCGCCCAAATTGGTAGCTTGTAACAATAGAAATTTGCTTTCTCACAGTTCTGGAGGTCAGAAGTCTGAAAATCAAGGTGTTAGCAGGATTATACACCTGCCCTAAGGTTCTAGGATAGAATCCTTCCTAGCCTCATCCAGCCTCTCGTGGCTGTTATCATTCTGGGGCTTGTGGCAGCTTCCCTCCGATCTCCGGCTCCATTGTCACATGACCTTCTCTGTGTCTGTGTCTTCTCCTTTTCTGTCTCTTACAAGCACACCAGTCACTGGATTTAGCCTCAGTCCCCCCTTTCCAATCTGCCCCAATTCCAGCATAATCTAATTCAGAGATCCTCACTAAATGACATCCACACAGACCCTGTTTCCATATAAGGTCCCAATACAGGTCCAGATGTTAGAACTTTTGAGGGGCCACTGGTAACCACTATGCCAAATTACTTAACTTCTCTGTGCCTCAGTATCCCCATTGATAAGGATACTAGTACCTATACTCATAGGTCTGTTGAGTATAAAATGAATTAATAAATATAAAACTCTTGGAACAGCCTGGTTTGAAGCTAATTGTTGACTATCTGTACCCAACTTTTACCACAACCCTGTAGGTGTTATAATACTTATTTTATAAACTAGGGTATGGATCCACTGCTACTCTGGGAACTGTGCAGACCCTGATTTCATTTATATTCCCATAGAGATTTCAAAAAAGAGACTTAGGCAATATTCAAGCTGTATTTATAAAGATGGAGATAATTATTCTCTAAGTATGATTAAGTACTTTTGAGAGTCTAATAGGAAATAATTATTCACTACTAAATGGTAATCTTAATAGTTCAAGATAATTTTTTTAAAAAGTGCCTCTGAGCCTCAGGGAGAGACAGCTCTTTCAACTAGTTGGGAGATAGTCTGTAAATCTCAGGTAATGTTATTCCTGTAATTCATTATTTATTTATACACAGGAAGTTGCTGACTTGATGGACAGGATTTAAGCCATTACTTCATTAATGTCTCATTATTAATCTCATTATTTCCAATAGCTCAGCTCTGATGACAGGTCCCCAGATTTTTAGGAACAGTTCCACTTTTAAAGACACCATTGTGTTTTCCTTCATATCATCAAAATCTCTCTCCAGCGGTGCCAAAACTACAGTGACCCAGATTGACACCGACACACACAAGTAGCAGAATCCTCTTTTCATCATATGTGTGTGCATTTCAATTTGGAAAATATTCTCATCATGTCTCCTAGGGAGTCAAGGTGGTAAATTTGAGGTGCTGTCATGAACGATATTGCAGGGTAAAGAAAAGAGCTTGGGTTCTGGAAACCAAGGACCTATGATGATATTCTCCTTCTGCCATTTGCATTGTGTGGCCATGGGCAAGTGGCTTAATTCCTTGGAGGCCCACTTTTCTCTTTGGAGAGTGGAGGTCTGTAGTCTGTAGACCCTGCCATTTGCTCCTTTTCTACTGTAAAAGCAAAAATGTTCAGGATCCTCTATAGGTTGACAATAAAAAAAAAGTCAAAAAGCTGTGTTTCCATCTTAGGCTGAGTCAGGAGTTCTTAGTTAAAATAGGGCTGATATGTACGTGGCGTGAATGGCCAAAAAAGCTGGCTTCCTTCCTGATCAGGCTAATGTTTATTCTATCTGTTTGTCCTCATACTGTGATGGATTTTAAATATTTTGACTAAATCCCTTTCTTTCCCTTACCACAATCCCAGTGAAAAGGATTAAGAAGTGTGTGAGCTCTGGGCTTAGAAAGACCTGAGTCTGAATGCTGACTCTCTTATCCTCTAACTCTGTGATTTGGGGCAAGTTACTTCAGCTCTCTTGCCTTAATTTTGGACTCTGTAATGTGGGGACAATAGTAGGCAAGATTTAGTATTAAATGAGCATTCAGGCACTGTGTTTGGCACAATGTGCAAACCTAATGTATGTTTGCTGTTATTACAGTGAGCAACACCAAGAGGTCTTAAAGTCTTCAGGTATAAAATGGAAATAAAAACACCTGTCCCCTAGGAGGATGAAAGGACAACTTCAGAGCTGTGTAGAAAACCCACATTCAGGGTGATGCAATGGTGGCTCAGTGGCAGAATTCTCACCAGCCATGCAGGAAAACAATACAAAAGAAGAGGAGAAAGAGGAGAAGAAGAGGTAGGGGAAGAGGAGGAGGAAGAAGAAATTTAAGCAAAATTCTGAAACTATCTCATCAGTGACTAATATTTACTTAATCATATCAATGTTAAATAAAGAATATCAATTTAATTAAATGAATTGTGCCAGACCCGTATTGAGAGGGTGAGTGAAGGGAAAGGAAAGATTTGAAAGAGTGAGGATCCTCATCTACCATTAAAGACAGTCAATAAATATTGCAGAAATAATTGACCAAGAAAGAGCAGCAAAAGCATATCATTTAGAAATATGGATGCAAAAAAGGCAAAAAAAAAACCCCAAAACGCAAAAAGTATTGCGCACGGCTGAGATGCTGGACATGGGGCAGGCAATTGCTCTTTTTTCATTATAAGCCTTTTAGCACTGTATAAATTGGAATTATATTAGGCTGTAAGTAACAACAACAATATGTACATAAATTATAATCATTTAAATAGGAGAAAGTTTCTCTCTCATGTGAAAGTTCCGAGGAATACAGTTGAGTTCTGGTATGGTAGCTCCACTTCATAAAGGGCTCAGGGGAGCAAGTCTCCTCCTGGCTCACTACTCCACCATCAGTAGGAAGTGGTCCCCATTTTCACAGTCTGAAGCCACCCCTCTCACAGTAAGGTGGGAGAGGGACAAAGAAGAGGCATCAGGCACAGACTAGCAGTTTCTTTAGGAAGCTCCTTGAAGCAGCCAGGCAATACTTCTGTGTATATCCCATTAGCCAGAAAGTATCACATGTCCACACTTAGCTGCAAGGGAGACTGGGAGACAGTGACTGTGGAAGAACAGAAGACTGGATATGGAGGACAGCTAGCAGTTGTTCCCACAAGCACCATTTGACTTTTGGACTACTGCTCTAACTTTGATCAAAGTAAAATCTAAAGGCAAACTACTTTATGTTGTGTTTGGTTAAGAGCTCAGGCTCTGGAGTCAGAGGGCTGGGGAATTAATCTGGATTATCCAGCCAACTGTATGATAAACTTTGCGTCCCCATTATCTGAAAAACAAGAATAAATATAGACCAAGATCATTGGTTGATGTGATAATTAAAGGAGTTGATATTAAAAAGTGCTTAAGTACAGCAAGCATTCCTTAAGTGTTTGTTGTTGTTGTTGTTATCATAAACATTCTATTATTATTAAAACAAACAAGTACCTAAACCTTAGATACCTGAGGAAAACCAATAAATGAAAAAGAAGGGCCAAGATAAACAAAGGAATGGTTGAATGTCTAGGAAGCATTTAGAGAATCATTCAGGGAATAGAACAGAAGATTAACAAATTTTAATAAACAGGTTTAATAATATTCAAGAAAATACTGCATGCATAAAATAAGAAATGTATGCATGGAAAAGGTACTAGACACAACCAGCATAACTAATATATGGCCTTGGATTCTCTGAGCCTCACCAATCTCATGGGCAGGTAGCAGCTTGCTCTGCTTCAGCCCAGCCTTAACACTGCAGACACTGATGGGTCCAGTTTTCACCACCTGAAGCCAAGTTACACCTCATAGTTTATGGCCCCGCCCACCACTTCAGGAATGCTGTGGGTTCTGGTTTCCCACAGAGGCTGCTTTGGAAGAAATCAAAGGAACCAGGTGATTCCTTTGCTCTAATGAGGGGAATTAACTTCCACTGGGTGAACTTTGACCAGTGAGTAATGGGAGAAAGGAGGAAGCCAGACCATAGGAAATAGAATAAATATGAGTGCACTCATTTCCTCCTTTTTTGAATATGAAAATCAACAGGTGTGTTCTTCTAAATTTTGTATATTGAAAATAGAGACTAACATATATTATTCAAAGCTACATAATTAATCAGTAGAAAAGAAAACAAAAATTATAATTAACAAAAATTGGGAGGTTGGTGGTGAAAATGAGCTAGCACAGAGCCAGTGGCTGTATTTTGATGTTGATAAAACAAGAGCTAAAGGCATGAATATATTATTTAAAGTTATAGTGGTAACTGCCAAAAAAAAATGAAGACTGAATGTGTTAATGTGGCAATTCTTTCTAGGTAGTAAGACCTGGAGGTATGGAAAAGAGACCTAATTTTCATATTATATTATTCTACACTATTTGATAAAAATGCACAGGTTCAGACTGTATACAATATAGCTTCAGACATAATTACTTCTTTACTTATGGAAGAATACATATAGAATCTTACATTTGTTGTCATGGAGGCAAGAGGTTTTGTTTTGTTTTTGATCACTTTTTATATCTAACTTTGTGTTGTTCGAGCATTATTTTAAGAGGAAATTGATAAAACAGCATATCACAATACACAGTGGTTAAAGATTAGATGACACAGAGTATGTAAAAAGCCAGTGCTTGGTGCCACTCAGTAAACAGTGTCTATTATTATCATCTTGGTATTGCTGATCTTCAAGGGTGTAGCTTGGCAAATCAATCTAAAGGATTTGTTCCTTCTAATCAACTGAGTCCAAAGATTTTTCCAGGTGGTTGATCTTTATGATGAATGCTGGTTCCCACCATCGCTTGTGATGAGACTCTGAGCCTTGGTATCCTCGTCTGAGCAATGGGGACAAGATCCAGCTCAGAAGTTGTGGGGAATTAAATGAGATAATGCCTCTAGCACATGGTTTGTAGTAAATTCTCACTGTGTGAAATTCTACTGTTGTGGTTGTTACAAAGAGCTGAGCAGTCACACCCAGCGAACTTCTTGAAATGAGGAAAGAGAAAATGCCTTGACAAACACTCCAGCTGAGCAGAGCCCTTGAGAACCTTCTCTGTGACTGGAAGCACACGCCCCTCATCTGCTAAAGTCTCAAAGGCTGCAGCCAGCACTAGGAGATGCTGCCTCCCTGTGGAATTTCACAGACACAGCTAGGAGGCAGGCAAAGTTTCCAACCCAGAATTGCAATGCCAAACCAGCCTCAGAAAGATTCCTCGGGTTTCCTACTTGTTTTGTTCATGTATTATGAAGAGTCAAGCCTTTGAGCACATGTCACCTTCCTAATGAGCCCTACCTGGACCACCCTGTTTAAAATGGCAACTCACACCCCAGCCTGCTCCCAGTCCCTTTTATTCTGCTCTAGTTTTCTATTTTTTCATTGGGTTTATCATTGTCTACCATACTATAATGATTCACAAGGGCAGAGAGCTTTTTTATCTAATTTGATCCCAGGTGCCTAAAACAGAAGAATCACAATAAATATTTATCGAATGAATGAATGCTTTATCCTGTAACAAGGAATAAAATGCTTGGGAACTTTGAAAAATATGGTTTTTCTTTTTGGTGCTGAATATATGCATAGATGGCCACAGCTGGAGGTGCCAAATATGTTGCTTTTCTTTAGTACAATTAAAATGCTGTAACTGGAATCATTTTAGCAATTTTATCTCTGGTTCCTGTACTGAGGATCCAAGCAAACCACTCCCCGTATTGATGAAAATAGCAGTAGAAATGCAGTGGCCCCTATGCAGCTTCAGTTCACACTTTCCCAAATGGACCCAAATGGTAAAATCACACATTACTCCATGTGTAAATGTGGAGGAAGAACTGATTTTTTTTTCTCTTAATGGTTGGAGGGTAAGAAGATGGAGGAATAAATTTGATCTATCTTCAAGACTTTTATATTATCTAATATTTTTGCCAGTGTGGCAAATATTTTAAAAGGGGGTTTTAAAAACACAGTCCAAATAGGATGGGCAGATGTGAGTGGCACAGTCGCTTTCTGTCTAATAAAGCCAAGTCACGTAATGTAGTGGGTAAGGCTTTGCAGTCATGTGAGTTCAAATCCTACCTTAAGACCTTGGACAAGTCAC
The DNA here is from genome assembly GCA_004026745.1 of Myrmecophaga tridactyla. Taxonomy (NCBI): domain Eukaryota; kingdom Metazoa; phylum Chordata; class Mammalia; order Pilosa; family Myrmecophagidae; genus Myrmecophaga; species Myrmecophaga tridactyla. Next base: position 15,701 of record PVIY010020620.1, read on the forward strand.
TCTAACCTTCCCCGAGCCTCAACATCATCATTCATACAATGGGGATCACCAGGTCCATCTCACAAGAGCATGGTGAGGATTGAATGAGATAACAGGTTTATAATATGAGGACCAAAGCGATTTTCTCCTAATAATTTCCTCCTCTGAGTTCATGCATCCTCAGAATTGTGACTCATCTGTTGCTGCTGCTTTCCTTTCTCTGTCCCCTGTTGAAGCAAATGTGAAATATTTAATTACCCATCCTCTCCAAGAGTCAGTTAACCCAAGGCGATCGTGTGACCCAGGCCTCATAAAGGCTGGAGTAACGAAAGTGGATCCTCTCTCAACAACAAAGGTCAAGTCAAGTAAACCTACCTGTTCTTTAAGTTTCCTTAGACATTCCCCGTGGAAATCTGTCATTGGGTGTAGCGCTCCTGGGTTCCTCCTCCTTGCCACACTCCTTGACCTCTACAACTTTTTCTTTCCCGTAGTTACATATGACATCGTTCTAAATTTTTGTGGTTCCAGCTTTTCCACCTGCATCTTAAATGATACCATGCCTACCTACCTCTGCTTTTCCCCAAACCCATTAAGGTTGCTGTGCTCTAGAAGAAGCCATCTAACTGAGGAGATTCACCCCCGGCCTGGCAAAGCAGTCACAGAAACTACATTGTGTATCTGCTCTTTAACTTGACCAAAACCTCAGGTCTGGCTCACTATTCCCACCACGCGCGCTCTGTGCGGAGAAGGAAGCAGGAGAAGTATTTGTCCCCCCACAGATATAAATTAAACTCGTGCCCTTAAAACAGTCTTTTATTGTTATATTAGACTTGTTCTGTTAACGTCTTTCCTTTGCACATCACCAGGCACGTGGTACGTCTTCAGTAAATGGTACCCCTTATGCTGATGTGCTTCTGTGCTAATATATTTGCAGTTCTAAAAGCAGAAGGCAGAAAGCAAAGCCAAGTAGGGTCTTTACATTAAATTTAAATTAAATAGACTAGGCAAATAGTGTCTTTAGATTCCCCCAAAGCAGAACCTGAGAGAAGGACGTGGGTGCAGGTGCTTTATCTGTGAGCCAGGAAGCAAGAGAACGGAGTGGGGAGAGCGTGGCAAGGAAAGGAGAAAAAAGTCTCTAAAGGGTGCATGATAAGCCAGTTACTGCTCTGGGCCACTGGGCTCAGCTGTGCTGGGCGTCCTCTGAGAAACCAGGGCAGGGAGGCTGGGGACCATCTTTCTACCAGCTCCTGACCTTCCTTGGTTGGGGGTTGCCTCTGGAGGGCTTTACCCCTCCTCTGGCCCTGTACTTCTTGGTCTCTCCTGCTGGAAAGGAATCCTTCCCATGGTGTTGGAGAAAGCCCTACGGCAGAGAAGCAGAGCCATGGAGGCGCTTGGAGAAGCGAGCTGTCACCTGCTGGAGACTGTGCTCCTCAGCTCCAGGTGGACATAGAGGTGGGCCGGAGGGGCACAGAGCAGGCCGAGAACAGTATCTTTACTAGGGGTAAAGGCAAAACCATCCGATCTTAGTTCTGTCTTGGCTACTAAAAGTTATTTCACTGAGTAAGAACGTAAGTCTTCCGTGCCTTTAACAAATTACTTTCTCTTAGAGGAAAGGGGGAACCAGCTTCATTTACTGAGAACAGATACTATGTATTGGACAATCTCCTGGGAATTCCCAAGGATTATTTCAGTCTTCACAAGTACCAAGAGAAGTGATATTTCCCTCGGTCTACAGATGGGAAAACCAAGATCCAGACAATAAAAGGTAGGCCCAAGGACACTCAGCTACCAATTTAAAAACTAAGCTTTGAGTCTGGGCCTTTACACCTAAATTTCAAAACCCATGCTCACAAAGATAAAATGGGGAAAACAATCCCAATCCAATAATAAAAGGCAACATTGCTTACAGAACACACTGTAGCACAAACATCCTCTCAAAATGGCTCCCTTCCCTTCCCATTTAAAACCCTGCTCTGCACCTTAGTCCATCTTTGCTACTGGCAACCAAAGAGCAGGGGTTGGGGGTGGGGTTTACTCTGAGTCCACAAAGGCTTTGAGTTCTCTATGCTGTGGTGGAGTCCAACAATGGACTGAGAATTAGGAGTCAGGGAAGCCAGAAGTTGGATAATTCATTTGCTAATAAGCCTTGGGCAGCAGCTCCAGATTTCTCTTGCTCAGCTCTACACACACACACACACACACACACACACACACACACACACACATCTACCTAACCTTCCCAACCCAATGGGTCAAGCTATGCAGCTGTATTAGAAGCAGGACTGGCAATTCTCTCCTTTCTCTGTGACTTGCAGAGCCACAAGAAGTCTTCTGCTGGACCAGACCCGGAATTATTTGGATGTCTCTCTGTTTTTCTGTTAACTTTCCCTTTCAAGGGGGATTTTTATGAGTCATTGGCTGGCTTTTCTTCTCCCAAGTCATCTGATTTTCATTTAGATTTTGCTCTGGCTTCAAGATGTATTTTCTTTTACAGCCATTATAGTTGGACTTAATTGGTCTGGTTTGGGCTCTCATTGAAGTTTTATGTTTCTGCTTGTTTTATAGGTGTTGAGTTTCTAAGATTCTTTTGGCTTGGCCAGGTCCAGATTTTCTTGTGTCCTTTCCCATTTTTTCACTCCTTTTCACTCCCCCATTGAGTTTTGTAATGGACCAATCTGACTCTTAAATCTTCATTGGATATTTCACTGGCTTGGTTTTTCTTGGTTCAGTTTTACTGTCTTTTTTTTTAACTTTTCATTTTGAAGTAATTTCAAATTTACAGTACAGTTGCAAAAATAATGCAAAACCCTACAGAGAACTCCAACATAACCTCCCTTACCCAGATACCCAGATCCACTACCTTTTAACATTTTGCCACATTTGCCATATCATTTTTCTGTCTATCTTTTTTTCTAAACATTTGAGAGTTATACATCATGTTCCTTGAACACAATAATTCTGTGGACATTTTCTAAGAACAAGAATATTCACTTACGTAACCAGTTTAAATAACTTTACTGTCTTTTAAGTGTTTATATGGCACCTCATATACTTTGCTTGCTCCTCTCTTGCGTTTGGACTTTGCTGAGGAGTGATGGTTCCCTCGGCCTGCCTCCTAGTAAGAAGCTCTCAAAGTAGAGTGACCATAGTCCCCACTTGACTTGGATAGGCTGGTTTTGGCCTATTGTTCTTGTGTCCTGTCCAAGTATCTTCTTGAACATGTCCCAGTTGGGTGACAAATTACATGGTCACCCCATCTAAAAGTGCATTTATCCTACTTCAATCAACAGATCAGGGTTTAATACACTTGCCTTCTCTGCTGTGGGTCCTGGGATTGGAGACACAGTCTACTGTATGTTGTTTTCTATGGGTTTACCTACAGCCCGGGAAAGTTCTTTGTTTTTCCTTTCTTTTCCTGAGGTTATATTTCAGAGTAAAGTTGTTGATTTACCTTGTGGTTAAATTTAAACTTGTGATTGGGCATCCATATAGAACATGTCCTTAGGAAGGATAGTAACAGTTTGGAAGTGGGAAATGGGAAAAGGTGGGGAGAGGCACAGCATTATATTTATTTACTTCACTGACTTTATGAAATTAAAGTTGCAACGTGTTGAGTTGTTTCAATATTTTCTGGAGATCCTGGGGAAATTTCTCTCCACTCTTACGTTTGGAAAGGTTGTGGATGGTCGATGCAGATTTCAATCTCAGCTTCATTCCTTAGTAACTGTCCACTCTTGGGCCGATGCAGATTTCAATCTCAGCTTCATTCCTTAATAACTGTCCACTCTTGGGCAAATTACTAAAGTTCTTCTAGTCTTCTTTTGGTCACCTGAAAATAGGAATAAACATATTTGACCTCTCAGACTGTTGTAAGGATTAAACAAGATAGCCCATGTGAAAAGTTTTGGTGCCCGGCAGGTGCTCAGCAGAAGTTCATGGCCCTTTCCTTGTTATGAACAAAGGATGAAGGGCCAGTTTCTGATAGTTTTCAATAGAGGCAAGGTTGTCACCCGGCCAGATATGCCTTTCCAGGCCAGCCACTGCTGCAGTTCTAGCTGCGGCTGTTCACATTGCTGAGACGTGAGTAGGGCCCCATTGTGCAGTGCCCTGGCCCTCAGTTCACAAATTTGAATGGCGCCAATCAGAATTTCTGGGGTAAACTCATTAAAATGACAAAAGTGCATATTCCACTCCTGGAGAATCTAATCCAATAGGTCTGGAGTAGGGGTTTCATTTTTTAAACTTTGCATTTTCTTTTTTTTAACAATCTCCCTGGGTGAATCCTATATGCTTTCAAGTGTGAGAATCACCTGTGATCTTTGCCTTTGAGCCAGACTTCAGTTCTCACAATGAAAACCATTGACACGGTTTTAAACGATGCCTTAGGCTGTACTCAATCTACACAGGCATTCGCTCCAGTTGGCAGGCACTGGGCCCATTTTACACATGTGGAAAGTGAGGGAGAGAGTTTGTTCATGGTCATTTCGCTCTCTAGAGGTAGAACCAGGCTTCAGTTCCTGACCACTAGACTGTCAACCTATTGAGATTGTCCTTCCTCTGGAAATAAAATTATTCTCCCTAGCTATTCTTTGGATACATCTTCTCTTCTTTGTTTCTGCTTCTTGGAGATACTATTATTATTTCTTTCCCTACTCCCTTTTTCTCTTCATAAAACTTCAGGTTGTTCCGTTCAAGCATCACCCTTATTCTTCTTTATTTGTAACATATTGTTTTTCCCTCACCCTAAGGGAGCAGCCATAGGGAAAGTACATCCTTACAATGGAAGCATACGCCAACATTAAAAAGAGAGGAGAGGGAAGGAAAGGGCAGCTTAATCCATTGAGAGATACAAAAAGCAGGTCACAGAGGACATTTTTGTACGTGTATATGACAGTGGAGTTATGAAAGTACGTTTATAAATTCAAGATACAAAACAAACTGTTACTGAAGTGCCCTCTGGGAAGGGTGAACAACCATTCCAGTTTGCGGGGGACTGAAAGGGTTCCTGGGCTGTGGGACTTTCACTTTTAAAACTGAGGCAAACTGTTAAGAGTTGATCACCCTACTTCTGAGCAGTGACATGGGATTGGAGGTGGGATGGGTGATGGGCAAAGGGGTTAGGAACTGGGACCGTCTACTGGTTGCCTTAAATACCCCCCACAGACTTCAGGAAGCTGTTATTGTGCGCATATGTTTGATATTCCACTACGAGGATTTGGCTCTTGGCTCAATACTTAGGAGCTGGATGATTTTAGGCAAGGCCTCTGAGAATCAGGTGCTCCATCTGCTGAAACTGTGTTAGTAACACCAATTACTCCCATAGGATTAAAAGAATTACATGAATTAATATGCTAAGAATGTTACTTGACACATAGCAGGTACTTAGAAAACAGTAGGTATTATATACCTGGGCTGTTTGAATCTTTTATAAATGGCATTTATTAATTGCTTAATTGAAACTACAAAGATGCTTTTTAATTGCAAGTAAACAAGACTTAAAAAAAAGAAAATAATCTTCTGATAGCCTCGCCTCATACCTATGCTTTAACTGTGTCTCTGTTACCTATGCTTTAACTGTGTCTCTGTGTGTGACTGTCTATTTGTTATCTTGTAAATATTTTACACATCTGTTCTTTTTTACTTTGTTATTAAATAAATATGGTTACCCACAAGCAATCTAGTTCTCAAAATATAAAGCAGACCCTCTCTTTTGTCAAATGCAGGAATGTGTCCTGTCCCCTAAGTTCTTACTTGCTTATTTAAACAGGGTCTGCCTCCTTCTTTACTCAATAGAATGGGTTATTTGGCCAAAACAAGCAAATTTCACTCTATTCAACTGCCAGCTGTAGCACTTTCTTTGTCCTAAAAACCTGTTTCTCACTCAGCTTTGGGCAAGACTCAGCAAGGGAGGACAATTAACTCATTCATGCAGGAGGGTCACGTTTACCCTTCCATTGTCAAGGAAAACTACCTGTTTGCTCAGCCTGAGGTCCCTGGGTTAAGCCTTAGAAAAAGAGGTCTGCTTGAAGGTCACAAATATGTGAACATTGTTACTCTTGGGTTTCCTCAAAGATACCAGTCTCCACGTCTCAAACTTTTCAGTGGGACTGTGGAATTAAAACTTAGTATAGCTATTTATTCAAGCTAACAAACATTGATTCTACACATTGGGACTGCAAACAGATCTCTATTTCATGAGTTTGCTGCTCCTTCATAGGCTGGCTCCACTGCAGAACCCTTTGCACACTTGTACTCTTAAAACAAATCCCCCCCCCCCCCCCCCTTTTTTTTTGGTCAGCACAAATGCCACCTGTGCAAATTGCCAAGCTCTTTTCTTGCCTTTGCATTAATTTGCTTTTTACTGCCATTAAGGGGAAGACGACAGAGCCTGAAGGTGGAGAATTCAGGCTTTGGAGACAGATTGCCTGAGATCCACCTAGGCTGGGCAACATCAGGCAAGTTATTGAAGCTCTTGGTACTGTGCTTGCCTTGTTTGTGATGATGATATTTCATCTTACAGAATCGCTGGAGGAATCGATGAAATAGTGAACAGATGTTAAGTTTAACAAGTACACAAATTTTTACTGCAGGGACTGGGGATTTTGAAACTCTCTGTGACTGTTGCAGGCCATTGGGTTGCCACCTGGTATTTGTGTCTGCCCACCTCCTTTACTATGATTTTTCCGGTAACCTAGCTGGTCAACCAGAAGGAGCTGGAGGTAGGAGGCATCCACTGCTGCTCGGGAGAGGGGCCCGCTGCTGGGGTGACTTCGACAGGAACAGTGAGCACATAGAGAAAAGGAAGTCCCTCTTCCAGGCCCTCCTACTTCTTTTCACTTCCTCCAGCCTTCCAAGCTCCCACTCTGCTTCCTGTTAGCAGCTAGAATTTCCATGAAGGTCTGTGGATCAATTTGGGGAGTATTGTCGTTTTAACAACATTAAGTATTCTGATCCATGAACATGTGATCTTTCCATTTATTGAGGTCATTAATTTTTTCCAAAAACTTTTGTCATTTTCAGAGTATATATTTTATACTTCTTTCATTAAATGTATTTCTAATGATTTTTTTTTTTTCCTGCATGGGCAGGCACTGGGAATTGAACCCGGGTCTCCAGCATGGCAGGTGAGAACTCTGTCTACTGAGCCACCATCGCACTGCCCATGAGTTTATTCTTTTTGAAGATAAGATCAAGTGAAGTTGATCTTCTCTCACAAAGGTTGAAAGTTTTGTATGTTTTTGTTTTGTTTTCTTCAACCTAAATCTAATTGCTGTTATTTTTTAAAGTTGAAAACTCTTTCAAACGATGTCCTAGCTATGGCATTGATATGGGCTCAGTTTCAAACTTTTTAAATTGTTCCCGTACATTCATGCTTTGATCTCATCAAGCTCTGATTCTTATGAGACTATTGCTTTGAAGAACCTGGTTACTCCCACTACAATTGGACCCTTAGAATAAAGTGGGCTGTGTGGGTCAAGTTCTTGCTAAAATAAACACCATTAACAAAAAATTTGCTCTGGGAAATGTGTGCTTTTCTTGGTTTCTTGGATTTCTATTCTTAGAAGGAATAAAGTAATTAAAAGGTTAAGAAGGACGCTTTAGGTAGACTATTGAAGCACAAATTCATTTGTGAAAGCTGCTTTCTTCATCCATTCAAATGCTCTTTAGTGAGTGACTCCGTGTGCCAGGCACTGTGGCACACGTGATGCTCAGAATAACAAAATGAGCCAGGATTTAGCCCCCTCATTTCAGAGAAGAGGAATTGTAGTGTTAGGCAACTTCACTTCGGCCACAAGGAAGAAGTGAGATTTAAAGTCAAATCTTTTGGATTTCCCCAGATCATTGTTTTTTTCCCATTATATTGTCATTTTCTTTCATAGAGAAATGACTACAAAGTGTATTTTAAGCTTAGATCAGGGTTTCTCAACCTTGGCACAACTGACGCTTTGGGCTGGCTGATGCTGTGTTGTGGGGGCCGCCCTGGGCACTCAGCATGCTAAGCTGCATCCCTGGCCTCCAGCCACTAGATGCGAGTAGCACCCCCCACCCCTGCCCCTGTTGTGACAACCAAAAAATGTTTCCAGACATTGGAAATCACCCCCTCTTGAGAAACATGTACTAAATTATATTAAAAATGCTCAGTTTTGCGTTTTCATAAAGAATTGCAAAGCCTGTATGAAATAGTCCATGATATGTCATCAGGAAACAAATAGAAGCAGATATTAGAAATTTGGCAATAATTGACCTGGTGCAGAAATTACCAAACAAGGGCGGTGGAGTGTTTTCCCTGATGTGCTCAAATGACCAAGTCCTGAGACACTGGAGTTTCAAGGAGACAAACAATTTATTGCTGGGCATGAAGCAGGAGAGCAGATGGCCTCTCGGCCCAGAATCTGTCTGACCGAACCACGGTTGTTGTGATTGTTTTATGGTATTAAAAGATGGGCAGGGTTTAGGATAATGAGCACAATGGCCCCAGATGATGCAATTAGAGGTGATTCAATTATTGAGACTGTACAGATTAATTACATGCCTAGTCACAGAACACATGTAAGAAAATGTGGCCTTAATATGATGATAGGCATGATTTTTAGTATTATAATGAGGTATAGGGGACTTGCAGGTTAAAGTTGAAACTGCTGTGCATGTCAGGTTGGCCCATTTTGGTTAAATCCAGCATCAGTTATCAAGATAACTCGGACTTGGGGTGGGTTCATTCTGGGCTGACCCAAGACCCTTCATTAATAAACGTTAGGGGATGTTGTTAGTGATCACAAGACTCAAAAGTTGAAAAACTGTATAAATAGGTACAAATGAAGGTTAGTCACAAGGTTTTTACAACCATAGGGGCAGAAGATAAAGGTTATACAATCATTATTAGAGATCAAGGCAGCTGGATTATAATTTAGAGATTTCAGATATTTCCCTCTGTCCACTACAATATGCCAGAAAGCAAAAAGGAATAGCCATATAATGATTCAGTAATCATAAAATTAGAAATCCTAATTTCTCGGCTACACAGACAGCTCAGTGAGGTAGTTTAGACTCCAGAGGGACCCCTGCCAACACTCCCTTTCACCCATGGCTCTGCCACTGGGATATCAGCTCTTAAAGGGTGAGAGCTCGATCATATTTATTCAAGGAAAGAAGACTTTTCATTATAACCTAGAGGGTAGCATCGTCCTTCTGAGATGTTAAATCAAATGAGCCAAAACCCAGTAAAGAAGTCAGCCTGTTAACAACTTTTTAGAAGTGCCAACTCCATGTGGTCACTGTCCTAAACCCTGGGGATACGGCAGTGGAAAAATAGACTCCTTCACAGAGTGTAACGTCTAGTGAAGAAGACAGCCATTAAGCAAAAATTATGCACATGGTTTATTTAATAACTCTGCATACACACAGGGCTGCAAAGGGTTAGTCATCGGTTATATTTTTGGATGCCAGACCCAAAAACACACTTGGCCGCTGAAAGCTATATATCTCTGAGGTCCAAATCCATCTCTCTCTATTTTTTCCTCTGATTACACACAAACCACATCTCCCAGATGCCTTTGTCAGGCAGCTTCCTGCTGGATTCTGCTAACAGGAAGCAGAGAGAGAGCTTGGAAGGCTGGAGGAAGTGAAAAGAAGTAGGAGGCCCTGGAAGAGAGGACTTCCTTTTCTCTGTCTGCTCACTGCTTCTGTCGAAGTGGCCCCAGCAGCGGCCCCTCTCCCCAGCAGCAGTGGATGCCTCCTACCTCCAGCTCCTTCTGTCTTTCCCAGGACCAGCCTCTTCCTGCCTCCCCAGAGAAGCCAACATCAGATGAGCTGTGCCCCTCCTCAGAGATTAGAAACTCAGCTCTTGGGCCCCCCCCTCCAAGCTCCTAAATTGTGATAACGTCAAACTTTTCCCTTTTTTAAAATAAAAATTTTGTAATTCTTTATTTTTTCAAACACTTCCTCTTTTCTCCTTCCCCAGGCTCACTGGGAACCTCTAATCTTCAAATTTGCTATTTCTAGGTATCTATGTCTTTTAAGTAATATCATACAATATTTGTCCTTATGATGTGTTTTCAAAGTTCTGCATATCTTAGAACGTCATTCTTTATTATGCATGTATGCACCACATTTTGTTTATCCATTCATTTGGTGATGGATACTTGGGTTGTTAAACTCTTCCCTTTTGTTTCACCAGTTCTGGAGGTGATATCTGGATTTTTCTCAGTCTACGCTTTTTTCTTACTCTTTTAAGTCTTTGAACATCTCTGCACTAATGCCTATACTAAACTCCTCCATTAAAATATCTAGTATATTTTCTGTTTTCTTGCCTGAACCCCGAGTGACATATGACTTCACACCGAGTGATGCTCCATCCACAAAGTCAACAAGAGCGACTTCGGAAGACAGACTCATTAGGAAATGGCAGTGCATGACGGGGGACATAGCCAGGAACAAGTCGAAGTCCCTGCCCACGTGGTGCACACAGTCTAGTGGGAGGAGCCAGGCCGTAAACAAATGCACAATTAAGGTGGATTCATTTAGATAAGACCCCTGTGAGCGCCAGGAGCAGCCACGTGGAGATCTGGGGACAGGCTTTCCAGGCAGAGGGAAGAGCAAGTGCCAAGTGCCCCGTGATTCTCCGCTGCCTTCCTCTCCCACTCCGCTCTAGCTGTAGTCATTTCCTTCTAGTCACCCGAAACAACGTTTATTTCTGCCTCATGGCATTGACTTTGCTGTTTCCTCTTCATGAAACTCTTTCCCTTCTATCTTACATAACTGGTCCTTTCTCATCATTCAGATCTCCGTTTAAACATCTTGTCCCCAAAGAGACCAGGCCTACCCACTCTATCTAAAGTACTCCCGCCCCAGCATTGCAGAAATCTCTGAAGCCCTGAATGCCATGCCCTCCGCCCAACTCCAGCTTTGGTTGTGGTTGTGGTGCACGGTTCTGTGAGCTCAGACTCACCTTTGTGCTGCTGCTTGCAGTAACCAGCCCCAAGTCTGAGCTCCGTCCTTCCTGCTTCAGGGCTGTCTCCAATTCTGGTGGCTTTCTCCAACACTGCCAGCCTCCTGCAGCTGTGGGAACTTAACGCCCCTGAGATATGGAGCTGGTTGGCAAATGCGTCAGCTTCCTGTCCCTCAAGTGGACATCTGGGAGGTATTTTATGCACTTCCATCTCTTCCCACAGGAATGTAAGCTCTGTGAGGGCAGGGGCTTTTTCACATTCACCAATCCAGTTACAATTTATTGACTCTTGTGCGCACTGGTTATTTCAAATACCCTTTCAACAACTTAGGAATTAATTTCTCCATTTTATAGATGAATAATTTGAGTCTTAGGCAAAAGTTTATTTCCTAAAAGCATACAGCTAGTATAGAAGTGAAACTTAAAATCAAGCCTGTCAGATCACCAAGTCAATGCCTTTCTCATGACGTTATACCTGCTTTTAGTGATATTCTGTTGTCTTAGCCTGAGCATGAGTAATGAAATGGAATTTTGAGCAACATTGGACATCAAATACAACTTGATCAATTCACTGAGGCCAAACTCCTTTTATTAAGCTGTGTTTTTGCGAGATTAAATGGTGGGTGGGTACGCATGTTTATTAAACATCTATAAGAATTATTTGATTATGTCACTAATCATATAGGGGCAGATGTACCATGCAAGCCCTTAGAGTAATCTGAAAGCCCTTGATTTGACATAGAAGCACTTTCTTCTGGTAACCTAGGATTGCTGGTAAACAGCCTACCCTCACCAAAGGTCATGGCTCAGTGTCCTTACACCAAATTAGCACATCTTATGATGACAGCATCAGACCAATTACTTAAGGGATACTGTGGTCAGATTAGGAGGATGCTACTGGTCATTACGTGATTCCAAAAAAGTCCATTAATCCAAATTATATTTACCGCGGCTCCTATTTTTAGTAATAGTGTTGACTTCTAGTCTGGTGTCCTCATCTAAATTAACACTGGCATGCAGCAGGCACTCTGCCTGTGATTTTTCCTTTCCTAATGTATCTAATTCCCACCACAGCCCTGTGAGTCGCATACCATTAGTATCCCTTTTAGTAGCCAACTCTCACAAAGTTTTTGGAGATGGGGAGAAGCTAAAGATCACTCTAAAAATGTGATGTGAACGAAGGATGCTTTGGGAAGAAAAATGTATTAATCACATGATATATATACACACACACAACACATAATTTCACGGGGTTTCATGGAACCATAAATCCATACATAAAATTACATGTGAATTTAAAGTAAGAAACCCTGAGTAGGAGGCTCGGGCTTAGAAAATAACTTGCAAGATGTCATCTAGCTAATAAGGGGCCAGGCATGTTGGAAATCACATCCGCTTCATCTCAGAGACCATACTTCAAATCCAACACCACATCCTTTCCCTAGCAGTGACAGTCAACTCAAACCCAAATCCATTCAGATTAAACAAGAAAGCATATGCGTGCAATGACCATTTGTTTTAAGGATGAGCATTACAAATGTTACTGAGACTCCATCAACCTTGAGGAAACTGCATTTGCTTACTATTTTAGGACAGCTCTGACAGTGGAGAAATCCAGTCGAGAAAATTCATATCAACCCATTTGGCTGGGGCACAATCCACAGCAGGACAGAACATGCAGCCATCGACACAGGCCGGCTTTGCCTCCCCGTCGTCAGCCTGGGAACTGGAACCGCTGTTGATGTCTGTGTACCACGCAGCTGTAGTATAAAACACTTCTATCGTTAGTGACAAGGTCTGCATTAGTGCTGAGCAAAGACAAATCTCCTATTTTAGACTTGCCAGTTTTTATTATCTTCACATGGAGTGAATAAGTCCTGTGATGGACACTTGACCAAGAAAATTAAACTAATTTAGTCCTAATCTAGTAAACTGCAGAGAAGATTGAGCTCCGGACTCTTTAATCTCCTTATTTAGCCCCATGGAGTGGTTAAATGACAATGATAATTTTTTTTTTTTAGCTGGGGAAATAGAAAAAAATCTGAAATTGGCATTTCTTCAGCATTATAGGGAAACTATGCATGCAGTTGGTTTGATAGACTGATATTTTATTTAAACTACATTAATATTCAAACATAGTTTTAATTTGGATCTCAGGGTTTACATGAATTTGAATGAGAGGAATTTGCAGAAATGAGTCCAAGGGTGCATTTTTGGAAATTGACCAGCAGATGGCAGTGTGTGACAAAGTGTTTTGATTCCTTCTCCAACTTCCCTCTGCCCTCCTCCACCCCATCTCACCAAAAGGGCTTCAAAAGGCCCAGGCAAATAGATGCAGAAATATGGGCAATGCTCATTTCTTACAAATGCACACTGAAGACACTGTAGATGAGATCAATTTCAATCCTTTGTAAAAATAAAATAAAATAATTGAACCATTTTTCTAAATATCTCAAATAGTGGTCTTTGTTTATTGCAATAATCAATGCCATAATTATGTGATTAAATTATAGTAACAAATGAATTTAGACTAATGAAAACCATTTTTTAAAGCTACTGATTTAATGGGGTATCTGACATTTCTTTTTCTGCTTCATGAGTTGCCAATAACAGTATCATTAGATTTTGTTATTGTTTCAATTCACTATTAATCTGTATCAAGCACTAAATTATAATATATCTGCCAGATAGCCCCCTTGCCTGTAAACGCCAAGTACCAACAAATAGAAAAAGATCAATCAAGTGATTAGGAGCAAGAAATTTAGAGTATGCTTATACTGGTTAAAATTCCAGTTCTCCTTAACTTGAAAATAGGATTTCATTATTACTACCTTTTAAATTTTCATACTGACTAAACTACCCTCTCTGTTTGTCTGTCTGTTTTAAATAGTATCTCAGGAACTATGTTTTTCATCATTTATATTAATCTATATAATCCTCACAAAGCAATGCCATTCATTTATTCAACAAATATACCAGGCTCTGTGCCATTTACCATTTACATTTCCGGTAAATAAGCCAGTAATGTCTGTGCCACTGTGAAGCTTGCATTCTGATGAGGAAAGACAAACAATAAACTTGTGCACCAGTGAATAAAGGAGTGACCATTGTGACAAAGGAAATAAAACTTGGTGCTGAAATGCCAAGTGAGGGGTCTGGTGAGGCCCCTTAGGGTTGTTTGCTTTCCAGCTGAGTCCTGAATGGTGAGAAGGAGAAGCTGGCATCATGATCCAGAGGAAGCACATTCCAGGCTGAAGAAAGACAAATTCAAGAACCCCTAAGCAGGAAGGAACTGGGCAGCATGAAGCAACTCTAGTGAAGAGCAGGAGTCTCAGCAAATTAGGTGGCAGAGAATGAATGAAGATGGAATTAGAGAGGGAGGTAGATGGGGTGGATCACGTAGGTCCTGGAGACCAAGAGTAAGGAATCTAGATCTACTTTTCAGTACATGGGGGGCTACTGAAAGGTTTAAGGCAGGTAAATGATAAAGTCTGTATTAACCTTTTACAAGATTTCACCATGGGCTATTACTGCCCCTATTTTATAGTTGATGAAAATGAGGCTTAGAGAGAGTAAGCAATTAGCTGAAGATCACACGATGAGGAAGGAATGGCCCAGAGGGTAAGAACATCATTCACGTGTGCAATGAGCATTTACTAAAAGCCTGCTTTGAGATCAGCACTGCCCTAATAGCTATGAAGAATCCCAAGAGATGCTATTCCTTGCCCTTTAATCTTAAAATCTAGACATTGAGATGAGAGAGATTCAGAAAGAGGGCATAATTCAGATAAAAACAACTAAATACATGTTGCTACAAATGACATGAAGAAATAACTGTACTAACCAGGCCAATACGTGGATTCCAGCCTGATGAGACCCCGAAGCAGAGAACCTAGCTAAGCCATGCCCTATTGAGAGAATAAGCTGTGTTGTTTTAAGCTGCTAAATGTTTGGTAATTTGCTATACAGCATAGAAAACTAACACATGTATCAACATCTGGGACATGTCCTGGGGTTCATACAGCTCCTTTGTCTGCATCTGTGGCTGGACTACGTCCTCGTGATGTCACAATCCTCAGATAGTAGAGCCGGGAAGCCACATACCAAGGAGAAAATTCACTTTCTCTCCTACTCTCTCCTCTAGGGAGGAGAGTAGTACCTCTGGAGAAGGTTTTCCAAAAATAAACTTGGAAATAGGAAATAAATGAAAAGATTTTCTGCTTCAGTGTGAATTACCAGGTACTCTGGTATACCATGAGCCCCCCATTTTCAGAGCATTACAGCATTTGAAATTTCTGTTCAAAGTATAAAATGGTGCTTCCCAAAGTGTGCTGGTGAGTGAAGCCTTCCTTGAAGGTGTTTTGTGACTGAAAAGAATGGGAATCAATTCATACTATATCCCTTACTGGAAATACCCAGTGCATATTAGTATACTAATAGCCTTTACAAAATATACCTTATTACATTTGTCTCATTAAGAATGTCTCAAATTTAACCCCAAAGCTCTCCCTTTTTTTAATTAGAGCAGTTTAGCTTTATAGAGGAATCATGCAAAAAGTATAGAGTTCCCATAAACGCCCTCCTCATACAGTTTTCCACATTATTAACATTTTGCATTAGTGTGGCACCTCTGTTATACATGAAACAATATTATTATAATTATGCTATTAACATTAGTCCACTGTTTACATTAGGGCTCACTCTTTGTGTTGTACAGCTCTAAGGTTACGTGTGTAGTAACTTACATTCAACTTAAAATTTCCCTTTCTATTTGATATTTCCACTTGATATTCACCAGAACTAGCGTTCTGTGGAAAACATTGTGGGGAATGCTAGTAAGAGGCATGGGTGCCGTGCGCCTGCTTATATGGAGTTGAAGAAACGGGCATGGGAGAAAGCTTCAATAATCTTTAGTTAGAAACAGACATCTCAAGAAGTGGACGAAATGTGTAACTCAAAATGTACTGCAATTATTCTTTGTAATTTCCTCAAAAAGTAAAAACATGATATGTTGGTTTGAAGTAAGGTAGATTTGACTCTACAGAGAACTAATTCTGTGATTACTTATCAAACATTTACACAGCGTTTATATCTGCCAATATTCTAAATACTTTTTAACATTAAAACATTACAATGTATGCTATCATTTGCCTCATTTTATAGATTAACAAATCCCAACTGAGGAAACTATGTAATTTGCCCACGATTAGGTAGCTACAAAGTAGCAAAACTGGGATTTGACTTTGTGGAGTGCAGGCATAAAAATGCAGCTTTGAAACTCCTTTATGCTCCTACCTCTGCTGTGTTATTATCAACTATGAAACCATTAAGATGATGTTGCATCTGTTAAAAGGGCCAACTTCTAGGAAATGTGATAAAGTGAAAAAAAACAATCAGGAAGAAATCCTGTGTGACTCTCTTTTTATTTAAAAATAAATGAAAATGTATGTTCTACCAAGGCACTAACTCTTTTTCTAGCTTTTGTTTATTTTCATTTTCTAAATTTGTCTTCAATAATAAATATTTCTTAAAGAATTTTAATTTTTGTATTGTATTAGAGAAAATTTTTAAAATAATTTTTGTATAGTAAATACTGCACTAAGCACCTGTCCACTCATCATTTAGAACTAACACATGCCAACACTGTCATATTTAGTTCAAATATTTTGGTAAAAGAAATATCTATGACTAATCCATTATGCAAATACTACATTACCATCATAGAAAAAATTAGAAAATACAGGTAGTCAAGGAGAGAAATTAACAGGGAAAAATCCACTGTCTTCAAACTTCTCATAGGTAACCCTTGTTTTCATTTTGGCACCTAATTCTCCCAACCTTTTTCTATGCATAGATATATGTTTGAAAAAATAAAGCCAAAGGGATCGCCATGTGAGGCCAGGCAGAGACGCAGCCTAGGAGCTCCAAGGACAGTGACAGCCAGCTCCAGAACATTACAGACTTCGGAGAAATGCTGGCAGCTTGGACTTCTAGCCTTAAAGCCATTTCCGTTAAACAACCCTGAGTTTAGAAGCTCCTGTTGTGAAGGGAGAGTAAGCTGGGAGCTCACTAAAGTGCTGTGCACAAAGGGTCAGCACGGAAGCAATGCTTTTCACCAAACGCTTGCACCCTGGGACGTTTCTAAGAAGGAAGATGGAAAAGCAAAGAGTTGATGCTATTAGAAAGATCTCACTGAATCTGTTCCACTTTATAAAATTCTCTTAGTCACATAGAGGAAGATGAAGCATTAACATCCTGGTGTGCCACTAAATGAAGGACTGGTGATATGGCAAGATCTTTTTTATTGCTTTCACGGAGCTGTGTCTCCACCGTTCAAGGTAGGTTGCTTGCTGGAGCCCTTTCAGAGGGAACCCTTTTTGGAAAAATTACAGAGCCACCAGAACCCACAGGGCCCGCAGAGCCAGAGACCTGTGGAGAAGCTAAAAGAAAACGCCCCCGGGGAAGCCTTATGAAATGCAGAGAAAATGCTAGCAGATGTCATTACATGCCCTCCCAAATGAGAGAGAAACCCGAAAACTCATCAGCCCCTTCTTTGGAGTCAAGGTAGCTTTCCCGTGATGCCTTAGTTTGGACATTTTGATAGCCTTGCCTTAATTTTCATGGCCTTAGAACTGTAAACTTGCAACTTAATAAATTCCATTTTTAAAAGCCAAAAAAAAAAAAAAACCCCACAAAAAATGCGATACTGTTTTGTAACCTCATTTTAAAACATATTAGATTTTGGACATTTTCCTACTTTGATATTAAGGGAAAAATAACAACTTTGAAATAAAGAAATAATACTGCACTTTTTACCTCTAAACCTGCACTGCCCAATATGATAGCCACTCTCTACATGTGGCTACTGAACACTTGTAATGTGGCTCATCCAAAGATGTGCTATAAGTGTCAAATACACCCTGGACTTGGAAGTCTTGGCACAAAAAAGCATATAAAATATTTCATTAATACAGTATAGATTACATGTTAAAATGATGATTTTTCCCATATATTGGATTAAGTAGTATATTAATATTACTGTTAAAGTTATTACACCTGCTTCTTTGGGTTAAATATTGTATTATAAGGTATTCCTGAAATTAATTTCACTGTTTCTTTTTATTTTGCTTAATGTGGCTACTAAAACATTTAATATTTAAAATGTGGCCCACATGCTATTTATTTTGGACAATGCTATTTTATACCCTGATGTACACTCATATACATTCATGGCAGGCATCTTCAGTTCTGATTCTACTTAGTTTCTGCTCAGCAGGAAAAAATAATGTGGAAATAATAACCCCATTTCCTGATTTCGGATCTGCCCCTATTACCTCCCCAGACCTCGCCTCTGAGCATATACATATGTGGCTGACCCGGAAGTCGAGGGCACACTGGAATCTTCCAAAGGGTGTAGCAAGGGTAAGGAAAGCGTCCTGGTGTCCCACGCTCCTAACCTCAGGCCATAGCCCACCAGAATCAATTGTTCCAGCTCAATATCACGCCAGATCAAACAGTCCTTGAGCCAGACAGGCACGATATCAGTTTATAACTGGTTAACATTTGGGTCTTTCTTACTCGCTACTTATCGTGACTCCACCAGCTCTGAAAGCTGCGTGTGGTGAAGCACAGAGCTCATTAACCCAACCCTAGGGCATTATCAGGATTTATACTTTCCTGCAATTCACATCATTTCCTCCCCACACCCAACAAACTTCTGACAGTGCCAACGGGCATGTGACAGCCAGTTGCACCTCCTTCCTCCAATGTGTCCTCATTTCCCAGAAGCCAGAGGCAAACACCCCTCATGCTTGCTGTGAAGCTAGCTGGAGGGAGAGGACCGAAAGCTCTGGGGCGCTTTAGATCCTGATTAACACCCCTCCGGCTGCCAGGCCGCACTCACCATCCCCTTTATATATAATAAAAATCAGTACTTCACACACTGAGAGTCCTCACAAATACTTCTCCTAGGTAGGGATTGGTGGCAGAGTTTCCATCCTTTCTCAGTAAATTGGGGGCAGAGGGGCAGAAAACAACTAGATGAATTTTTCAGAACTCAAAGTCTAACCCATTGAAAGTACTATCTTTTTTTTTTGTTTGTTTGCATGGGCAGGCACCGGGAAATGAAGCTGGGTCTCTGGCATGGCAGGCGAGAACCCTGCCATGAAAGCATTATCTTTTATCCTTACATGTTTAATATTCAGATATCATTGCTTTTATGAAACAATGGTCATAAGAAATAGCATGGATGTGTGTGGTTAATTCCTTACTTGACAGCCCCACGTCAGCCCCTTGAAGGGTAAAGCAATGGGTCTGAACACTCCTGTCTGGGAATCCCTGGTCTAGGCTGACACTGAGGGGCAGCTTCCATAACCTAAGGTCTTAAAGTTTCTATAGGTTTTCCAAAACACAAACAAGCCTTTAGATTTCCTTAACAACAACACCAATTCCTTTTGAATAAAAATTGCCACACAACCCCCATTTTTATCCCCAAACAACAAAAACATGTCAGATATATAGGTTTTCTGTAAATACCCATGGACTTGTAAAATGTCATAACAATAATTGCTGATGCTTTAAAACCCTGTTTGAGGTGTTGATTTTCCTCCAATTCTATTTTAAAAGATTTTCTTAAGTTTAATTTCATTTTATTTTCTTTCCAGGGAGTAGGTTTTTGTTGTTGTTGTTGTTTAGCATACTTATGGCAGGGGCACGTTTCATTCTTTTTTCCATGTGCATATCCCGTTACTGCACCACCATTTGCTGAACTTTTGTTTGTTTGCTTGTTTGTTAGTTTTGGGGAAGCGCAAGGCCCAGGAATTGAACCCGGGTCTCCCGCATGGCGGGTGAGAACTCTACCACTGAACTGCCCTTGCACCCCCGAGAATAAGTTTTCTTCAGTCGATATGGCCTCAGCTCCTTGGATGGGTCACGGGGCAGCACCGCAGGTCTAAATCGGGGTGGGGGTGGGGTGTCCTGTCCTCCCGGGCTTCACGAGATGGGTTTCTGACCGCCTTGCTGTGAATGGCACAACTCACGCAGCAATGCGGCTTCCCGTGCAGCTTAGAAAGCACATAAGTATGGAAGACCCTGGCTTTGGAAATGTCCCTGACGCCTGCGGCTCTTGCATTTCGAATGAGGAACTTCTTCACCGCCTAATCCTTGGCACGCAGCGCGCTTCCTGCAGCAAATAGGCTACACGTGGCCGCAGCCCATTTTGGCAGGACCATTGTTCCTTCTTTCCTTTGTCATCTTGGAATCGAACACCCAAGAGTCTATTTAAAATTTTAATGTAGCTCCCAGAAAAGAGAGAGTCCATGCTGAGGAGTAAAAACAATGCCTATTATGTGTCATGCCAACGCTAAGAATTCTCTCTTGCTCTATGTGTGTGCTTTTAATTCTCTGCTGACTGACTGAAGGCCTAAAAAGTACAACATACTGTAAACTCTGGAAGGAAGCTAGAGAGATTTCATCCTCATGGAACATATAGTCTCTGAAGGGATGACTAATAATAACCAGGTTAATAGCATAAAGTGTGATAAGTTTTAACATGGGGAGATAAACTGGATTCAAATTCAGAAAATTCTTGGAAACCTTTACAGAGTTGGAAAAAGAAAAAAAAAGGTGTGTGGGTTTAAGTGAATATCTAAATAGTCTCCTGGAGTGTACAGAGGAAAATATAAAAGACATTTGAATTGGGGATATGAGAGCTAGAGAAAAAAGAGAAACTGGAGATTATCAGAGGTCGACATTTGTCTCATGTAGTTCTCTTGACTGAGAATTTAGAGCCTTCTCTTGATTGAGAACATGAAGCAATTTTGAGATATGAGCTTCGGAATCTTGAGGGAATGAAAAAGCCTGCCCTGATGGGGGTGGATACATCTGTACAAACATCCAGAAGAAAAGGCTATCAGGTCAAGCCAGTTCAGATGGCTGCCCCCTTGCAACAAATAGCAATAGTTTCTTTCTTTTTTGCATCCAAGGTAAACAGGCATGTGGCCTTAAACTAGCTTGAGCCACCAGATTATTCCCAAGAAAGCAATGCTGAGAACATTATCCGTAGTTAGAACAATGTATTAGATAGATAAAGGGTTATTGCTCCTTCCTTCCTTCCTTGCTTCCTTCCCTCCCTCTCTCTCTTTTTCTCTTTATCCCCCTCTCTCTTTTGGGATGTTTGGGAAATACTGGAATGGTATTAGCATAAGGCGATTCCACTGACCTACTTAGCGCCATTCATGAGACACTTTGATGTCTTCTGGTTTCCATCAGGCAGCTGCTGGGGCTTATTTAATTAATTCACTGTAGCTCATCAGGGTGATGTGCTAATGAGCATATGAGGAAGAAATAACGTATTCTGCCCATGTTGATCAATGCGTTACAGGAAAGTCTCCATCATAGGTGCTAGGAGTCTGAGCACTTTGGGAGAGGAGGTGTTTTTTGTGTTTGCTTTTAAATTGGAGTAGAATTGACAAGATTATAAAACATCATGCCATTCTTTGTTTTCATGGAATAAATGACCTGGAAAGTAAACATGAAAAAGTGAAAATGTGAGCTGCAGTGATGTAGGGATGGAAATAAGGAATTTGTGAGCCAGTGTGGTACACTGGGCTGGGTTTGAGTTTCCGGTTCTGCCTCATGGCTAGTTGTGTGATATTGGATGTTGAATCTCTCTGAGCCTCAGTTGGTTCATCAATAAAATGGGTACGAGAGAAGCAACTCCCTCCTAGGGGTACTGTGAAGAGTAAGTGGTATCATGTGCATATGATGTGCATAACCGTGCCTGATAATGCCACACGCTCAATACATTATTTTATCATCATCATAATTAATCACACCGCTCAGTGGCTTTTATCCTGAGTTACTAGAAACTTTAGAGATTTAAGAAGCTGGAGGATGACTGCCCTACTCTCCCTGCATACTCCCCGGAGGTGGTGGTAGGGGGCACTGCTTCCTTTTACTTCTCTTTCAAACCATGCTTTTATCTGTTTCAGATACCGCAAAGAAGCATTTTCTGCTACAAAATTAATTTTGAGTTTAAAAAGCCACCAATCCTATATAGCTCTCTTATCTTACAAGGGAAGAAAGTGAATGCATGGAGGAGAACGTTTGTTGAGTTACAACTCCTGGATAAAGCTAGAATTTACCACCCAAGGATGTCTTGTTCCCCATCTAAAGCTTTTCCACTCCCTGAAGTTGGACCCTCGCACTGGTCACATTATCCTCAGATAAAGGTACATGTCTGGAGAAGCTGGGTCTTGGAATTCCTCTTGGCTCTGCCTTCACTCCTCTCTCTCTCTCTCTCTTCTACATTTTTATTATGAATAATTTTGAATAAATACAAAGGCTCACAGTATAGTTTAATGAATGACCATGCATTCATGTACCTTTGACCATGTATCCATCATGCCCCTTCCACTATATGATTTCATCTAATCATCAGCCCTCTCCTTCTCCCATATTATTTTAAAATGATTTTTTAAATTAGAGAAATTGTAGGTTTATAGAAAAAACATGCAGAAAATAGAGAGTTCCCTTAAACAGACCCCTTATTATGCAAGGTAACACCTTGCATTAGTGTGGTACCTTTGTTACAATTGATAAAAGAATATTACTCTGTATTATTTTAAAGTAAATACCACACACGATGTCACATCATTTTATAAAGACTATAGTATCTATCTCTAAATCATGGCCTTTTAAAACACAGTCTTAATGTTATTGCCTCAATAGTAAAATG
Organism: Myrmecophaga tridactyla; assembly: GCA_004026745.1. NCBI lineage: Eukaryota > Metazoa > Chordata > Mammalia > Pilosa > Myrmecophagidae > Myrmecophaga > Myrmecophaga tridactyla. The sequence continues at coordinate 38,362 of PVIY010020620.1, forward strand.
AATAATAATCCTTCCTTAATATCATCAAATATCTAATAAATGTTAAAATTTCCAATGGCCCCATAAAAGTAAGAATTTTTAAGTTTTTTTACTTGAATCAGGATCCAAATATAATCATCATAATAACATTGATTAGTAAGTCCAATTTTTTGAAATCTGTAGGTTCTCCCCATCTCTTTTTGTTCTTTATTATTTATTTAAATACAAGATGTATTTGACTTTGAAAAAATGTAGTTAAAATGATTTTTTTTGGTAATTATAAAGCATATTTTTTCACATATTTAAATAATTACATTGGTGCTTGTTTGCAAATTCCATGCTCTGCCTCAGGGTTAAAAGTAACAACAGAGTTTACCTTTTATTGACCATTCATCATATACCAGGTACTTATCTGGATTTCTATCCTAGTTTTACAGATGAGAAAACTAAAGAATAAAATGGTGAAATAACTTGTCCAACATGCACAGCAGGTAAAGAGGAGCTGATATGTGACCTGGGCACTCTTATTTTAGAGTCTGTGTCCCTAACACTAGGCAGACCACCTCTTAAATACTTCTAGAATCACTGGAGACTGAGGTCATTGATTGCTCTTTTAGCATATATAGATGCTAAAAGGGGTTAGCATTGGGGAATCTTGTTTGCTTGGTTGATCCTGCCAATAAGCTTTCACTGACCCTGACTTTTATTTAGGGATGCACTTCTCCCTCACACTCAGCTGAGGTCTGAATTTAAACCCAGGCCTTAGCCAACAAGCAGAGGCCACAGAGATCGGATCAAGGGTGAGTATGTTTTCCAAGCTCGTCCAAACAGTAAATCCTAAGTATTTTATGGGAATGCTGGAAAAGTCTCTGTTTCCCCTGATTTGGAACTGCTGTCACTATCTTGCCACCATGCACACTCTGAGGAGGAAGGGTGCATTCAGGTATGGTGAAGCCAAGTTGAAAGATGGAAAGGAACTAAATCCTGGTCCCTTTGAGCCTTGAACAAGCCATGCCTGAAGGCAACCACCACTGGTCTTTTGAGTGGCATAAAAGACCTTTTCTCCATAAACAAATATTAAAAAATCATATTTTATCACTGCATAGGTATAAAAACAAACATAATGCAAGCTCAATTATGTTCAGTTTATTTATGTAATTTTAAGAGAAATTATAACATGTTTATGGGACCCTAATTGTATCACTGGCCATAAGCATTATGTCTAACAGCTAAGTTGTCCCTACATCCTTATTAAGTGCTAATTGAGGTATTTTACAATTAGCACATGTGCAAAGCCAGGGGTCTAATACTTACAAACTGACTCCTTCTATTCCTTTTCTGCTACCATCATGCAGCAAGATCCTCATTCTTGATGTAATGAGCAGGGGCTTTGAAGCCACAGAGAACCAAGTCCCAAATACCAGCCTGCCTACTTTCCAGCTGTGTGAACTTAACTTTTCTTGGCCCTGGTCATCTCAAGTGCAAACTCAAGATAACAAGGGCACTGACTTCACACATTTGGAGGCTTAGGAGAGAGACTGCATGGAAGAGGCCTTGGCAGAGTGCCTCACCCCTAAGACATGCTTAACAATAATACCAGGCATGATGCAGTACCCTTTGAGATCATTTCACGGAGGCAGCATGGCCCGGTGACTTTGGGTTCAGATTGTTCCTGTTTGCATCTGGTCTCTGCTCCTTGCTAGCACAGCGCCCTTAGGCAAGTAACTGAATCAGTCCTGGTGTCTGTTATTTTTTCTCTTTCAGAAAAGATAATAATCTCTCTCTAGACAGCTTCTTCAAGGATAAGAGATAAAGTATAGAATGTGCTGGGCATTTAGTAAGTGGAAGGTAATATTGTTAGTTATTTTAAAAATTTGTTTGCTTGTTTTTTTTCAATAAAGAGACCAGATTCTAGTTGTGCTTCGGGAACGTTCATTTGGTAAGAATGATATAATGCTTAATGGGGGGAGGGGCATAGCTTCGTAAATTAGAAGGTGTTTGAGTGAAACAAGCAAGAGCCAATGAGGACCTGACTGAGTGCAGAGAGTGAGCAGAGTATAGGAGAGACGGGCAGGATTTCTAAGGTAGAGTCAACAGGATGTGCGCTTTTCCCCCCTTAAACAACAGGAATTTACTGACTCACAGTGTTGAGGAGAAGACCAAGGTGGAGTTGTCAGCAAGGAGATGCTTTCTCCCCAAAGACTGTGCCATTCTGGTGCTGGCTGCCCATGATTGCTGGATTCCTGGCTTTCTGGTCACATGATGACGGTCTCTCCTTCCTCTTCCGCTTCCCTCTGACCTCAACTTCGGCCCCTCGCCATGGTTTGCTCTCTCTGTGTCCGAATTTCATTCTGCTTATAAAGGACTACCAGTAATTCCGGTTAAGGCCCAACCTCATTGGGTTAACTAAAATAACTTCTTCAAGGGATTCTGTTTACAAGGGGTTCACGCCCACAGGAAAGTGGGTCAAGACCAAGAACATGTCTAAATCGGGGTACATGATTCAATCTGCTGCAGCATGTATCCAGAAAATTGGCTTAATATTATAAATATTTACAGTAGTTTAAGTCCCTTATAAATCAGGGAAAAAATCAGCAAGTCTGAGTACTTAGAATTTGGTGGTTTCAATTACTATTCTGCAGAGACTTGTTCTCTTATCAGGAGCATATTGACTAAAGGTGACGTTTTGAGAAAAAGACATCACATGATGTTTGGGGGAAAAGTGGAAAGAATTACATTTGCATGGTAGTTTACCTCCATAGAGCTGGTGTTTTATTTAGCATTCTTGATGATTATAAGAAACAGTGTGTTGAATGGGAATTGTTGGGAAATGCTTTGGAGGGAAGCAAAGAGATGGGTGAGTTGAGGGGGAACATTGGGGGATGGTGAAATAGGTGGTCTGCCTATTACGTGGCTGCTATAAGGTTTTTATAGAGAAGTTGCATGTTCACAGGTTCACAGAAAAATAGTGCATAAAATACAGACTTTCCATATACTACCCTATTATTAACAGCTTGCTTTAGTGTGGTACATTGGTTACAATTCATGAAAGAACATTTTTATAATTCTACTATTAATTATAGCAGATAGTTTATAATATGATTCACTTTTTGTATTATGCAGTCCTTTGTTTTTTTATTTAAAAAGTTTATTCTAGTAACATGTATACAACCTAAAATTTCTCCTTTTAACCATATTCAAACATATAATTCCAAGCTGTTAATTACATTCATAATCTTGTACTACCGTTACCACCATCCATTACCAAAACTATACAATAAAGCCAAATAGGAAACTCTATAATTCCCCATTCCCTACCCTTACCCTGGCCCTTGGTAACCTATATTCTAGATTCTGACTCTTTGACTGCTCATTCTAATTATTTCATTTCAGTGAGGTAATACAGTGTTTATCCCTTTGTGTCTGGCTTATTTCATTCAACATGATGTCGTCAAGGTTTATGCATTTTGTAACATATATCAGGACTTCATTCCTTTTTATAGCCAATTATATTCCATTATATATATATATATCACATTTTATTTATCCATTCATCAGTTGATGGACACTTGGGTTTCTTCCATCTTTGGGTAATTGCGAGTAATGCCACCATGAAACATCATTATGCAAATATCTATTTGAGTCTCTGCTTTCACGTCTTTTGGTTATATCCCCCGAAATGAATTGCTGGGTCAATTCTATACTTAACTTTCTGAGAAACCACCAGTCTTCCACAGCAGCTGCACCATTTTACATCCTTACCAACAATGAGTGTTTCTATTTCTGTACATCCTCTCCAGCTCTTGTAATTTTCTGTTTTTTTTTTTAATCGTTGCCATTCTAGTAGGTGTGAAATGGTATTTCATTGTGGCTTTGATTTGCATTTCTATAATAGCCAATGATGTTGAACATCCTTTCATGTATTTCTTTGGCCATTGTACATTTCTTCGAAGAAATGTCCATTCAAGTGTTTTGTCTAGTTTTTAAATAGGATGTTTGTCTTTTCACTGTTGACTTATAAGATTTCTATATATATACACTAGATACTAAACCCTTATCAGATATGTGGTTTGCAAATATTCTCTCCCAATTGAGTGGGTTTATCTTTCTTGATAAAGTCCTTTGATGCACAGCAGTGTTTAATTTTGATGAGTGACATTTCTCTATTTTTTCTATTGTTGCTTGTACTTCAGGTGCAAAGTCTGAAAAACCATTGCCTAACACAGGTCCTAAAGATGCTTCCCTGAGTTTTTTTCTAGGATTTTTATAGTCATGGTTCTTTTATTTAGATCTTTGATCCATTTTGAGTTAATTTTTTTATATGGTATGAGATAGGGTTCCCCCTTATTCTTTTGTGTTGGCTATCCAGTTCTTACAGCACCATTTGTGGAAGAGACTATTCATTACTAATTGGGTGGACTTGGCACTGTTATCAAAAACCAATTGGCCAAGAAAAAAAATAAGAAAAAGAATAAAAATAAAAAAACTAAAAAAAAAAAAATTAAATGGCAATAGATGTTAGAGTCTATTTTGAACCCTCAATTTGATTCCACTGGTCTATGTATCTATCCTTGTGCCTGTATGCTGTTTTAACCACTGAAGCTTTGTAATAAGTTTTAAAGTCAGGATCAAGTGAGGGGGAGGCATGCTGACTGGCAGGTCCATGTTGTAGATCTATCTTTTTTGGTGTTTTTTTTTTTTCTTTAACTCAGCATTTGTGGAGTCCTTCTGCAGTCTCTGTCACCCTACAGAGTTCCAAGCAAGTAGGATTTGTCCTCCTGTTAGCTGTTTCTGAGGGGAGCTTTTTCCAGGGGATGTCTTATGTTGCCATGTGGATAATTTCACTTATCAGTTTTAACATTATATAAAAACCACTCCTGGTTTCCCTCTTTTTGCACGGGCAGGCACCAGGAATCGAACCCGGATCTCGGGCATGGCAGGTGGGAACTCTGCCTGCTGAGCCACCGTGGCCCGCCCAGTTTCCCTCTTTGGTTTATTTAATTTTTTTTAAATAACTGTTTTTGGGGTGGGGTGGGATGATTTTCCAGAATGGTACAAAGATGTCTCTAATTTCCTTCATTTGGATTCTTCCATAGTTAACACTAACAAATTTACTCCATAGTCCATGCTCTCTCTATATATCCCCATCATCATTTATCTTTTTCTGAACTTTTCCAGAAAACAAGGATATTGTTCTATAAAATCAGCACCCTACCCTCCAAATCAGGAATCAAGATTAGCACAACACAAATTCCATCCATGGAAATCTTCCAAATTCTGATAACTTTCACAATAATGTCTCTTTTGCCTTTCTGGTTCAGGGATATGTTTCCTATTTAGTGGTCATGTTACTTCAGACTCCTCCAGTCTGGAATAGGCCCCTTGGTCTTTCCGGTATTTTTTTGTCCTTTACAGTTTTCAAGGGCACAGGCTTTTCATTCTGTAGG
>PVIY010020621.1:0-43788 GCA_004026745.1 Myrmecophaga tridactyla
TTCTTCGCCATCACAGCTTTATTGGTTCTGAGCTTAAAAAATCAGTTTGGTGACTAACAGAATAAAGAAGGGACTGACCGGTGATTTTTAATATTCAGCTCTTCCAGGAAGCAATCTAATAAAGTAAGAGCTTATTGGAAAGTGTAGATGATGCTGAAATGAGTTACACAGAGGGGTGAGCTGTCCTGACTCACACCGTGGGAAGGAGAGGCAGATATGACAGGAGCTGGTTGTGCCAACTGCACACAACCCCCCAGCATTCGGGGTTAGAACGAAGCTGGTGACGGGTTTTCTGCTGACCCCACACCTCGCAGAGTCCGGCGCTCCTCCAGCCAGGGGCACCAGGCCCTCCCTGCCCTTGGTGGCCCCCAGCCTGCAGGCCGGCCCCACTCTTCTGCCATCCGCGTGCTGGGGGCTTCCAGCCTGGGTGCCCTGAACCCCAGCAGGACCTGGGGTTCCTGCCAGGCTCTTCCTGGGGGAGAGTAAACCCTGCTTCCTGCTGGACTGGGGGATGGAATATAAAAGTCCATGGTTGTCTCAGACCTCTACAGCCCCTACACCTCCCGTGCCCCAGCTTACCCAGGGGGCTTTCTCTGGCCAAGGGATGGCAGCTGGGGCCTTTTCAGGAAACACCAAAATCGGTTTCTGGGACCTCCGTTCTGGGGTCTTGCTCTCTTCCTGTAATTTCGTGAACCCCTCGCAGTTATTCACAAATGACTTCTGGAGCTCTGGACTAGATGAAACCTAAAACACGTGAGTTTTGCTTGTCCAGCATAGAAGAGCAGGTGGGATTCTCCTCAGGTGTTAAACAGTACTTTGTGGCCAGGTGGCCCAAAGTGAGCCAGACTCAGTGACCAGACTCCTGTTTGCAGGAGGCCACGATGATGGGGGGTGGCCTGGTGCGTGGGTGGGCGTCTGGAGGGGCAGAGGTGAGGCGATGTCTGGGGTGAGGGAACAGCCCAGGGACAGAGCTGAGAAGGAGTCAGATGGGGCTTTCTGAGGTCACGCTGCCCTTTCCTGGTCTTGGGGTTCAGGTCCCCATTAGCCCTTAGTCCCCTCCTCGAGACCCCTCTTTCTGCATGCGAGGGGCACAGTGATTGACGTGAGAGAGCAGGTAGCCCTGCACTGGCCATAGGAATAAGCCTCTAGTAAGGGAGTTATAAATATCAACTAGAGAAAACGGATATTGTTTTGGATAAAAGAGGTTTCTAGGTACTGCTGAGATCAGGTACAAACAGCGCGAGGCTGGGGGTGAGGGGCTTTGTTTGGCCCCTGTGAAGCTCCACCTGTTTCTTATAGCCTTGCAGCCCTTTTCTTCTCCCAGCCGGAGGGAGTGAAAGCTATGACATAAAGGTGTCAGCTGGAGGCCACAGAGATTTGTTTGGACCAGGGCGGCTGTTTTTCCCACCTGCGTAGTCAGAGAGCCAAGATCTGCCTCCCAGGGAAAGAGAGTGAGTACTGGCTGGGGCCACCTCAGGGGAGCGCTGGGCTCCTGTCGGGGAATCTTGATCCAGACAACTTGGGGGCACCCTGGGGCATGCATCAGAGAGCAACAGCTTCACGCGACTAGCCCCGGCCGCAGAGCTGCGCTGTTGGGTAGAGGGTTGGGGTCAAACGTTTGGACTGGCCTCCGAAGCAGGACCTCTTCCTTCATAGACTTTGATCTCCTTGAAAGTCCAGACTGAGTTTCCCGCGGGATCAACCAGGAGGAGGGCAGCAGAGCAGGGAAGGAGCTGTGTCTGCCTCTGTGCTTGCAGGGCCCCCATCCTCCGCCTAACTTAGGGGGGTCGGTGTCCCTGAAAAGATGAGGAAAAGCTCCACATCTTTTAATTTTTATTATTATTATGTTTTTGCGTTGAGCTTCCATGGCCCTGAGACCATTGCTGCAGATGGCCTTCCTGAGCAGAGGCCTGCTGGACGGTCAGCCGGAGTTCTCAGCACCTCAGCAGCCTTGCCGTGGACCCAGAGCTTAAACAACCCAACGTTTTGCTTCTAATTAGCCCTGAGTAGTGTCCTCAGATGCCCTGGGGATGCTTTAGGCGTCTGCTTGTACAGGAGCATGCCCACCTCACTCTGGACTTACGCAGGTTGGGGCCCAAGTCCGGGGGTCCCTCAGAGACGCCCTAGGACGGGTGATCGCAGAGACAACGCCTTGTACAGAACAGAGCCCACATAAAAGCAAGCCAAGCTTCCTGCGCCGAGGGCCAGGAGCGTCTTTTTGACCCTGGAACTCTCCCCGTCTGTTATTAATACCTGGAGTTATGCTACTCGAACTTGACTCTTTTGGGATTTTGAGGCATTTGGGTCTTGTGAAGTCCTTTATTAAAATGCAATCAAGGGGGAAATCTTACATTCTCAACAAGAATTGGAAGTCACTGAGGGCAGGAGACATGACTTAAATGCCTCTTCATGTTTATACCCAGGGCTCTCAGAGGATTAAGTTGTTCCATCTAATCCATATGCTCAGCTTTCTGAAGACTCACCTCCTTGTCTGATTACCCAATAGGAGATATTTCAGAGAGAGATCTTACCTAAAATGTTGCACAACTGCCCTATCTTCTGAAATGCAGCCTACCAAACACATTGAAACCCTTTCCTGCTAACTCACCCGAGGTCATGAGCACAGACACCCATCATGGCCCATTCTGGTGGGCGGGCTGGTGGGGTGGGCTGGTGCTACCTGCAAGAGCAGTTCTTGTATCTGCTTTGTCGCCGTTCTCTCTTCTCCCTCTCATCCAGGTGCTTTCGGTGTCTTCTTGCTCACACCCACACGTTTGCCTTAAGCATCCTTCTGTTTTTCTTACTGGATCCTTTTAATCACATGTGGCTGGGCAATAAAATGTCCAATTTTGCTTGAGACCGTGAATAAAATGAGAGTAGACAGGCTTTGAGTAAGAATTGTTCCCAGATAAGGGCAAGGATTTTATTTCAGGACCCTCTAGTTTTTGTTGCACAGGTGTTTTCACTTGTTTTTAGCTAGGATTTGGATAAGCGAGGTGACTGGAAACCCCACTGCCTGGGGGGTAATGGGTTGTCCCTGAAGGATAAGAGAATAGGGAGCAAATCCCGGCCATGGCACTGCTCAAACTTGCCTCAATCCCATCAGTAAGTTCTGCTCAGCCTGTGACAGAATCTTTCCTCAAAATACACGCCCCCCCCCGCCAGCCTTCCCCACCGCCCTCCTTCCTGGACCCCTTGCCCCTCCTAATGCCTCTTCTCCAGCCCCCCAAACCTCAGACTAGAGGTTAGATTTACTTTCCAGGCCAGGCAGAGCAGCTCTGTTAGGGTCTGAGGCTGGAGCCCTTCACTTCTGCCTGCATCCAGTGCCCCTCTAGAGAGGGCGAAGATGCTGTGCAGGTGAGGAAGCTTTCTCCAAGGCAGGCTCGGAATCACGGGTGGCTCATGAGTTCTCTCGGGGTGTGGGGCGGCGTTGACAGGCAAAAGTTTGTTATTTGTAGACGCGAATCCAAGGGCTAGCCCCCAGCGGTTTCCCCATATTTTGGCCAGGCCTGAGGGACTGAGATCGGAGAGGTCAGAACACGTAGGCAGTGAAAGGGGAGCTTGTGCTTTGATTGACATTGGGAAGGTTGTATCTAAGTGTTGGCAGTTTAAAATCGAGGAACGTGAGATTGGGAAAGGACCGCATGGCAGAAGCTCTTGAGAATTGCCAAGAGCAGTGCATTAGATAGGATATTTTAGTGGCTATGCAAAAAAAAGAGATTTCTCTCTCACTAAAGACGAAGTCTAGATACAGTCATCTCAGATTAGTGCAGAAGTTCAAGGATGTAAGTGTTCAGATTCTAGAAATCTTTTGACATTTCCCCCATCATCTCAGGAGGGCTGAACAGGTCCAGACAACAAGTCTAAGTCCTCATAGGGTTGTCTATGTATCAGCCAAAAAATAAGAGCCTCTGAGAAGATTTCTCATTCCACATCATTGGTACAGCTGAGTCACAAGGCCACTGCCAACTGCAAGGGAAGCTGAAAAGGAGAGTACCTAAGTAAAAGGAATGGGATGGCAATGGCTAGCTTTTACCAATCTTAATTCTTTAACTGTGCTTGGGCAGGGGGACTGCCTTCCTGAGAACAAGAGATCACCCGGCACCATCTGAACACAAAACACAAAATTTCCTAGTGGGAAAGAATGGTAGGTGGCTATTAAGTGGGTGAGAACGGTGTTGACCAAAACTAGCATAGGACAAAAGAAACCCGTGGGTTTTAGGGGGAAGCATGTCACATCTGCCTTCTAAGCAGGGCAGCCATATAAATCATTGCTCAGGATGGGACACTTCTGAGAATGAATGGGTGCACTATCAACAATTATTCCAAGATAGCAGGCAGATAGTGAGAACTGTCCAGGGCAAATCAGAGCTTCTGGTCTCCCTTTTCCTAAAGAAAATTTCAGTAGCAGCAGCTGGCAGAAAGAGCTGAAAGATGCAGTGGACGTCATCAAGGTGTAAGGATAATCACAGCAGCAGTCCTAGACTCTTGTTGGGCAACTTTTCCAATTGCACTGAAGTGGACCGGTCATGGACTCTGGCCAGTGGTATAGACTAACTGGCATGCTGGTCAGGCTTAAGCCAAGATTTGATTTTCTTTTCATACTTTATATGCCCACTTTTCTGCTTCCAAATACCACTAAGTCTCTAAGGTTGGCAAATAAAACGTGAGTCTGGAGTTTACTATAGTCTGCATTTGGTATTATTTTTCTTAAAGTAACTATTGTAACTAGTGTATGGGCCAGTGGTTTGCTTGAGCTGAAATGTTATAATCACTAAATCAGAGAATGTATGTCAAGTGCTTAGACTAATATCTGGACTAAAGTAAGCATTTGGTTAATATTAGCTAAAGCAAACCCACATGCCTAAGTGTGACTACAAACACACACACACAAATACTCACACTGTAATTCTGCCAGAACTAAAGCACAATCTGGCAATGTGTGTCAATATGTAGAATATCCTTTGACCCAGATATCTGATTTCTAACAATTTGTCCTAAGGGTAATTATGTTTATTACCATGTTTTTAATACTGATAAAAATTGGAGCAACACAAATCCATCAATAGGGGATAAAATAAAGAATTATGGAACATTTGTACAATGGATTATGATATATAGCTATTAAAATAATGAAATCGAACTTCATTTATTCATATAAAAAGTCAGTGACATATTATTAAATGAAAACGCAACTTACAAGAAATATTTATGGTGTGATCTTATTTTTTTATCAATAAAAAGTATGAAAATAAAATAGAAAGAAAAGAACTAAAAAATATCAGGATGATTTTTGTCAAAATATTTTTAGTTGTTATCTCTGGATTATGGGAAAACTGGTTTCTTTTGTTTCTTCTTTTTTGAATGTCCTGAATTTTGTTCCGCATATATACACTCTCATTATATAACTTTCATGATCAGAATAAAGTAGCATGGCTATCTAAAAATAGCTCTCATCTCTGGCCCCAGCTCCTCTGGGTCGCATTCCTTCACTCTCATCAGCTCCTTTCTGCTCTTATAGCTTCCATGCATTGAACTCTTCCTGTATTTCTCTCCCCATTTTATTGTTTTCCTTTTACAGATCAGTCTCATCAACAAGACCATATGAATTTGAGGTGGGACCTTTGTCTCATCTGTCCTTGATTTTCCCTATATAATACCTGGCCTGTGGTTTGTGCCCAGTAAGTGTGAGCTGAGTGAATAGACGCACAACCGAATGCATCTCCTGGGTCCCACAACTTAAATTAAAAGCCTCTTCCAGTGTGAACTACCCCAGTCTTCAGAGTCCAGGAAGAAACCGCAACTTTATAATCTGACCGCATCACGCAAAATGTGTAGCCCGGGACCCGCTGGAGGGCAGGGTCTTTGGCTCTTTTAGTTTCCTCATTGCTAAAAAGGTTGGTGTAAATAAACACTGGGAATATATTGGCTCTTGAGTTTGAGGCTAGGAGAGGTCCAAACCCAGGTGACAGCAAGACAATGCTTTCTTCCCACAGACAGTGGCATCCCGGGCCCAGCTGCAGGTAGTTCTTCATCCTGGACCCCCTGTCACGTGGCAGTGCACACGGCGGCCTCTCCTGACCTCTCCCTTCTCTACTGGGTTCCAATAACTTTCAGCTTCTCGCTGCTCCTACTGTGGCTTTTTTCTCTCTCTGTGACCTCTCTGTGGCTTTCAGTAACAGGATTAAAACCATCCTGGGTTACAATTTATCAAGAGATCCTATCTACAAGGAATGGAGTAAGTGTAAAAGGGTGTTTCTCTGGGGTGCATAGCTCCAAACTATGACACTGGCACAGAGCAAATATCCAAATATTTGTTTGTTGAAAGAAAGAATGAAGGATTGAATGAAGGACAATGGACAGAAAAGACAATGAACAAGATCCATTCCGTTCTAAGCAGAGGAGCTAGTAATTAGTATCTTAGTAATGATACTAAGACCTGCAGCATCCCTGCTGAAACTGCAAGGCAGAGATGCAAAGGGGCCTTAGTGATGGGATGATCCACCTTCCTCCTTTCACAGCGAGGTGATGAAAGCCCAGAGAGAGGAGATGATTTCATCAAGACACAAGGCAGGTGAGCAGCTCTCACCACCCAGCCTGGGGCGCCTCCACTGCAAAGCTGCCTCTGGCTGGGACCATAGACTGTGCTTTCTGCCATTTCAGTGAGTTGTGTTTTTCTAGTTGGCCAACTGAGAGGCAAAATTGGGACGCTTCCAATCGATTCATCCCTATTAGTCTTTTTTTCCTTCTGTCTTTCACTTTATTTGCCATTTGAACTGGACCCCTTCCCAGAGCTGCAACCTGTCCATCAGCAGTCTGTATGCATCCAGAGACCTGGCTGCCCTGGGTGTTGAATCTCACCTACCAGGGTTTTGTTCTGTTGAATAAAAGCAAATCCTGCATGAGGCAACAAATGCTTTTCAGGCCCTGAATAATTGAACGGCTGGGCCCCACGCTGCAGCAGGCTAGGAACTGGTTAGAGATGCAGCAGCGGCTGGCAGCCTGCACACCTGTGTGGGCGTAGGGCACTCCCCAGGGGACCCTGCCGGCCCGGAGCTGCTGCTGGGGCTTGGCTTGTTTGGGGGGGCAGCGGGAAGAACTTGGCAAGCATTAGCGTCTTCAGATTTCCATAGCAATCCTTTGTCTCTGCCTCCAAATTAATCTCTATGGTGGTGGCAGGGAGACTCAGTCCACTTGATATTTCCCATCCCCACGCCTGCGATAGCAGATCGAAGGGAGTGAGCATATGATGAGAACAAGTGTCTTCGGAACCATTTCAGGTGGACGATTGGGCAGAATAAGTCCAGTTCTCAGCACATGGATCAGGACTGAGAAAATACGGGCTGTTCCTTCGTTTAGATGTTTTCCTCTCCGAGGTTGGCTGGAGAAAGTCTAACGCCGGCTCACACTGACAGCACTTCACAGTCTGCTTAGTACTTTCAGCGCCCTTTATTTCTTACAGTCCCTCCGAGAGGCAGAGAGGACAGAGGGTACAGAACAGGCATTGGACCCGGGACTTCTGGCCTCCAGTCTCTGCTCAGCAGTCACCTGCAGCTCTACACCACCCTGAAATTGCTTTGAGAAGCCCCACATCCCTTCCAACAGATGCCACAGGATGCCAGCCACAGCGACCTCTGCAAATTCACGTGATTAGATCACCTCCCTACTCATGTCTGTGTGTTGTCACTTGTCTCCCATCGCTCTCAGGGCCGAGAACAAAATCCTGGTTTCCAGGCCCTCCCCTCTGTCTGTTGGCGTCCCTGTCCCCCCGACATGCTGTGCTCCCAACCACAGCGACTCTGGCCTGAGAAGTGCCAGGCTCCAGGGCACTGATCCCCGCAGGTGTATCCCCAGGCCAGACACACTGTCCCCCAGTGAACCCTTGGTCACTAGCAGAGGCTGTGGCAGTGGAACATCTGTGGGTGGGCCTTCTATGATGCCTTAAGCAGGCAAGCCCCCCACCTGATACACATGCCTAGGACACTCTCCTCCCATCATGTCCCTCGCAATCTCTGCATTAAAGTCCCTCTTCTCCGTGAGACTGAGAACAGCCTGGCAGCAGGGACCAGGCTGTCAGCTCACCTCTGGGCCTGCACCCACAGTGGGCCTGGCTCCGAGCAGGGCTTGGTCAAGAGCTGCCGAACGAGCGAATAAACAAATGAATAAATAAAAGGCAAACACAGAAAGGATCAAACCAGGCCACAAAATGTCCATCCTGAATATCTTTTCATTGATTTCTTTTAAAATAAATATTCAAGCACCTACAACTCTGTTCCAGGAACTCTTCTGGACACAGGAAACACAACACTGAAGAAAAGAGGCAACATTCCTTGCACTCTTATGTTCTAATTAAAGGAGACAGATAATGCAGAAAAGAAATAATCAAACAAAATATATAGTTTCTCAAACTGTTGGCAGGGTTGTAAGAGTGGAGTGGGGAGGGAGAGGTTTAAACACAGGCTCTGGCCACAGCTAGCTAGAGCTAATTCTCACACAGTTCCTGCTTTCTATATTCCACTAAATTTCATTTCTTTTTTATCCAATTCCCCTAATGCTATACATTTAATTAGTTTTCTATTTTAATGATATATAAGCTAATTCTAGGATGATATGTGGGTCAGGCATCGTTTGTTCCCATTGAATTATTTCCCTTAGATAAATTCCTAAATGGAGAATTATTTAATCAGAATCTACAGCATTGTTAAGATCTTGCTCAGTACTTCCAATTTGTTATCCCAAATCATTTTAGGAATTTGTAAGACCATTCAGCAAAAATGGTGTCCTACCTTCATCGCATCAGCAGGAGTGAGAGCTATTTTTGTTGGTTTGTTTACTGCTGTTACTTTATAGAGGTGGAAAGGGTATTTCAAGGTGACTTTCATTTGAACGTTTTTTCTTCTCCCATATTTTAGTTTTGAAATCTGATTGCTCAAACACAGAGCTGTGCTTCTTTACATTGTGCAAAGCTTGGCTGCGTTTCCTGTCCTTGGGGTGCTTTCTCTTCCACGCGAGAGCAGGCCACATCAAAGATCGAGACAGGGCTGCGAAATGCTGTGACCCTTTCCTTAGGCTGATGAGATCATGGCAGCCACCACGGTTGAAATTCAAGGCAAATCTCTCACATTGGCCTCTCTTTTGGAAAGTAGCAAACACTTCAGGCTAAAATAAGCAGATACCTACGAACTGGAGTGGACCTGTGTCCCGAGGCTCATGGAACACTGGTGCTTTTTGACCAGCAGGTTTGTAGCCCTCAAAGGTAATGCTATTTCCCTTCTATTAGCCTTTGCTGAGAACAGACTTTGGAGCTTACATCTTAGCAGCTTGATTATTCATATTACTGGTATGATAGGTGAACATCTTAGTAAGTAAAGATTTTTTAAGTTATTTAAAAAATGATCCTAAATATCCATTTAGCTCACGCAAGATTCTTTATTTCATTATCATTAATATATGGTTTTTCAAGTTGAATATGTACTCTGTTCCAGTGTGATGCCTCCTGATTTTTATTTTCAAAGATAGTACTCAGAAATTTCAATTGCTAATTTAAGTTTGCTATCAAATATGAGACGCTCTAGCCACTCTACGTGATTCTTATTTCTAGCACATTTTTTCCCTTTTCTATAAACTAGATATAATGTCTTTTGATACCAATTAGATTTCACGTACTTATTTTCCTTTTTTTATAAGTTTGGAATAACTTACATATGGTAAAATTTACCATTTCCAGCGTTCCATTCTATCGTTTTGACAAATACACACAGTCCCAAAACAGCTTCCAGAATCAAGATGTAGAACAGTTCTCTCACCTTCTAAAGTTCCCTCATGTGCCTCCATCTGCCCTCACTGTGACTTCACCCCCAGCCACAACTGATCTGTCTCTGTCTGTATAGTTTCGCCTTTTTGAGAATGTCAGATAAATGGAATCACACAGTATGTGCTCCTTTGATTCTGGCTTCTTTCATTTAGCAAAATGCATTGCATATTCATCCAGGGCATTGCATATAACAGTAATTTGTTTCTTTGAAATGCTGTATAGTATTCCATATATGAATATACCACATTTTGTGGTACTTAAAGGACATTTGGGTTGTGTCCATTTTGGTGCAGTTGTGAATAAAGTTACTATAAACCTTGATGATCAGGTTTTTGTATGATTATAAGTTTTCTTCTTTTGGGGAAATATCTAGGATGGCATGGCTGGTGTGGCAGTTTGAAACTGCTGTGTACCCCAGAAAAGCATGTTCTTTAATCCTTATTTGATATTGCTGGGTAGGATCTTTTAGCTTTTGATTGTTCCATGGAGATGTGACCCACCTAATTGTGGGTGGGAACTTTTGATTAGATGGTTTCCATGGAGATGTGTCTCTACCCATTCAAGATGGGTCACTTACTGGAGTCCTTTAAGAGGAAATCATTTTGGAAACAGTTCCAGAGCTGGCACAGGCAGAGATGTTTGGAGATGAAGAAAGAAAATGCCCCTCGGGAAGCTGTTTGCAACGAGAAACCTACGACCCAGCAGATGTCAGCCATGTGCCTTCCCAGCTGGACCCATCGGCCTTTCTTGAGTCATGCCTTAGTTTGGGCATCTTAATGGCCCCAAAACTATAAACTTGTAACATAATAAATTCCCTTTTTTTAAAAGCCATTCCATTTCTGGTATATTGTATTCTGGCAGCATTAACAAACAAAAAACAGCTGGGTCATATAGTAAGTGAGTGTTTAACTTAAATGAAACCA
The DNA here is from genome assembly GCA_004026745.1 of Myrmecophaga tridactyla. Taxonomy (NCBI): domain Eukaryota; kingdom Metazoa; phylum Chordata; class Mammalia; order Pilosa; family Myrmecophagidae; genus Myrmecophaga; species Myrmecophaga tridactyla. Next base: position 10,738 of record PVIY010020621.1, read on the forward strand.
CAAAATTTCTTTCCAAATGGTTGTACCATTTTGCAATCCCCACCAGCATTAAATAAAGTTCTAGTTGTTCCACCTGCTCATCAGCATGGTTCTTATAATAGTATCTCCTTGTGGCTTTAATATGCATTTTTCTGATGATTAATGAGGGTGAATGGCTTTTCATGGGCTTATTTGCCATCCCATATATCTTTGTTGGTAAAGCATCTGTTCAAAACATGCATCCATTTTTAGTTGGCTGTTTTTCTCACTATTGAGCTTTGAGAGTTCTTTATAGACTTTGGATACAAGTTCTTTTTCAGATATATATTTTGCAAATATTCACTCTCAGTCTTCAGTTTGTCTTTTCATTCAATTTGCAAAGCAGAAGTTTTATCATGAAGAATACCAATTTATATTCATTTTAAATGGTGTGGGTTAGTATTTTTTTTTCTACCTCTATTTCACTCCTTGCTCTATCATTAATGATCATTTTATACTGTGGACATTTTGGTCTGTTTCTCTATCCGTTACTGTTCCATCTCCTCTGGCATGAAGGGAGCAAATATGAGGGCATGGAAAGAACACTGGACTGGAAATTAGGACACCTAGATTCTTCTGTTATCATTAGTTTTCCATCAACCTTGAGCTTATTATTAAATTCCTTAGGCTTCCTTTTCCTTATCTACACATTAGAAATAATACTTGGCCTACCGACATCAAGAACTGTGAGGAGAAAGTGAGCTCCAAGATAGAAAAGCACTTGCAAAGCACTGGAAGGATTGTTCATGCACAAGACGGCATTAATGGAACAAGTTCCTCTTCCAACCACTTCCCATCAACCTCAACAGACCCACTCAGACCCAACTTCAGGAAGCAACTTCCATAACCATGCAGATAAAACTCTTGCACTTTGTGTACCCAGTGATTCCCTCTTTTGCTCTAGGATATCCTGTGGCAATTTCAACTTTTCTTGTCATGCTCTTTTATAAAATTCTATATATTTTTTTAAAATTCTGTATATTTAACAATGGCTATTCTTACGATTTCATTTCAGAGATTTAAATTTTTTTATTTTTTTAAACTCTTTTTTATTGTATAGTATAGCATATATACAAAGCAAAGAAATAAAAAAGCAATAGTTTTCAAAACACTCTTCAGCAAGTGGTTACAGCATAGATCCTAGATTTTGTCATGGGCTACCATACAATCTTCTTATATTATGACTTCTAGCTGCTCCAGAATATAGAAAACTAGAGTACTTGAGTACATTTTTATCATCACAATCGATGTTTTTTCCTTCTTTTTTTGTGAACAATAACATATATATATAAAAGCTATAAATTTCCAAGCACAGCACCACAATTAGTTGTAGAACATATTTCAGACTTTGACATGAATTACAATTTCATAATTTTAGGTATTTACTTCTAGCTGCTCTAAAATACTGGAGACTGAAAGAAATATCAATTTAATGATTTGGCATTCCTATTCATTTGTTAAGTACTATCTTCTATGTGTAATTCCACCATCATCTTTGATCTTTCCACACCTCTCATTGGGGTAGTTTGGGCTATGGCAATTCTAAATTTTTCATATTGGAAGGGTCTGTCACTAACATGGGGTAGGAAGATAGAACTATCTGATGTTCTGTAGAGGCTGGGCTAGGTTTCAGGACTTATCTGGACCAGGGACCCATCTGGAGGTCGTAGGTTTCTGGCAAGTTATTCTAGTGCCTAGAACCCTTGTGGAGTCTTATATATTGCCCTAGGTGTTCTTTAGGATTGGCTGGATTGGTCCTGGTTGGGGGTTGGCAGGTTATGATAAGTGGCAGGGTCTACCTGAAGCTTGTGTAAGAGCAACCTCCAGAGTAGCCTCACAAGTCTATTTGAACTCTCTCTGCCACTGATAATTTATTACACTTCTTTTCCCCCTTTTGGTCAAGATGTAATTGTTGATCCCACAGTGCCAGGTCTGGATTCATCCCTGGGAGTCTTCTCCCACGTCACCAGGGAGACTTTCACCCCTGGATGTCATGTCCCATGTAGGGGGGAGGGCATTGATTTCACTTGCAGAGTTGGGCTTAGAGAAACTGAGGCCACATCTGCGCAACAACAGAGGTCCTCCAGAAGTAACTCTTAGACGTGTCTATAGGTAGTTTAAGTTTCTCCGCTACCTACATAAGCTTCACAAGAGTAAGCCTCATGCTTGAAGGCATAGCCTATTGATTTGGGTGTCCCTAAAGTTTGACACAGTATCAGGTGATTCCCCATTGGTAAGGTCTAATAGTTCTAGAGGCTTTCTCCCCTCACTCAGGGGACTTTGCCAATAATTTTTGATTACCTGGTAAATATACCCTAGGATGTTTCCAGGCATTGCAATAACCTACACAGGATTAAAGGACCTCTTTCTCATTCTGTGCTCCCTGTGTTTCAGTCGTTCAAATGAGCTATACAGATAGGTTGAAGTAGATTATTCACCACAGCAAATTTCAGTTCCAGATCAAATAAACCATTCTTCCATTGGTCTCAAAGAATGTGTGTGGTTCTAAAATATAGACACTGTCTTCCTTACCCCTATGTTCTGAATTACTTTAACCCCAACCTGTTTGGCTTCATTCTTCTCTCTAAATATCAGGTTACATATGTAAAACAGCTTCTCAAAATCCAGAAATAATAATCACCACTCCAGACTTAATGTGTCTGCTCTAAAAGCTTACAATCTAGGCCCCTGTTTTCTTATAAGCATTTCTAAAAGTGACCATGTCATTCCTGTTCTTTTGTTTCCAGCTTATTTTGTCTCACCAAATATTTCACATGTTCATTCGCATTGTTGCACGCCTCATGGCATTGTTCCTTTTTGTAGCAGCACAACCTTCATTCATAAGTACACACCATCGTTCTCTATTCTACTTCTCCGTCAGTGCATCCTTCAGCCACCTGCATTCATCGGGCATCATGTAGAGGGCCCAAAGTCCACAATCCATCAATATTCTCAATAATTTTTTTTATTTTTAAAAAGGAAATATCCCAGGTCCTGAATGTCATGACATCCTGAGGCTTATGACATCCTGAAGCACATGACAAGATGGATGAGCCTTGAGGACATAATGCTGAGAGAAATTAGCCAGACACAAAAGGATAGATACTGTATGATTCCACTTTTATGGCAACATAAAGGTATAATCAGTGGCTTATAATACAGAATATAGGGGACTTAGAGATACATAAAAGCTAGAGTTGGGTGAACCATTGGCTAATGAGGTTGAACTCCAATAAAAGGAATAGATAGGAGTGAAGGTGATTCTCTAGTGACTCTACAAATAATATTACCATATTGAGGAAGAACAAGATTGAAAGGGGTTGTTTAGACCTACATGTCCTACTGATTAACACTAGAAATATGAATTAGTTCTCGCAAGAATTACTTTAAAGATATGATTCTTGTACAAAGAGTGCTTAAGTAAAAAAAAGAAAGAAAGGTCCCAGGTCTTCCAGGGATGATGGTGGAGAAGAGAGCTGCAGCACTCAATCTTCCTCTAAAAATAGCTACGGTGTGGGCAGAAACTTTATGAAACAGCTGTTCTGGGGCTCTGGAGGCCAGAGGAGAATTGTACAGCACCCAGGGAAGAGTGGGAGAGGCTGGGACACTGCTGTAAAGAACTGTGAGCAAAGTGCTCAGTTGTGACAGCTGGTGCCAAACCCCCACTCTTGAGAAAAGTAATAAAAATAATAAATATTTATGTATCTAACCTCATGCCACCAAATACATGAGGTAGACACTAGCAAAACTAAAGGAAGAAGCAGACATCTCTACCAAAATAGTTGGAGACTTCAATACACCACTCTCATCAATAGATAGACCATCTAGACAGAAGATCAATAAGGAAACACAGAAATTGAATAATATGATAAGTAAGCTAGACCAAACACACACATACACATATACAGAACATTGCAGATATATGTTCTTCTCAAATGCTAATGGATCATTATCAGGATAGACCACATGCTGGATCACAAATAAGGTCTCAATAAATTTAAAAGGATCAAAATTATACAGAGCACATTCCCTGATCATAACAGAATGAAGCTGGGAAGCAGTAACAAGTGGAAAAGTGGAAAATCCACAAAAGTATATAGAGGTTAAACAACATACTCTTAAACAATCAGTGGATCAAAGAAAAAATTGCCAGGGAAATCAGTAAATATCTCAAGACAAATGAAAATGAGAACACAATATGTTAAAACTTATAGGATGCAGTGAAGGCAATGCTGAGAAGAAAGTTTATAACCTTAAATGCCTACATTATAAAAAGAAGAAAGAGCTAAAATCAAAGACCTAACAGCACACTAATCCCAAAGCAAGGAGAAGGAAAGAAATAACAAAGATTAGAGCAGAAATAAATGATATTGATTGAAAAAATAGAATCTGCAAAACCAAAAGTTGGTTCTTCGAGAGGATCAATAAGATTTGACAAGCTCTTAGCTAGACTGACAAAGTGAAAAAGAGAGAAGATGCAAAGAAATGAAATCAGAAATAGGGAGCATTATTACTGACTTCATAAAAATAGAAAGGATCAAAAGAGCATATTATAAAAAAGCATATGCCAAAAAATTAGACAACTTTGATGAAAGGGAAAAACTCCTACTGCACAAGAATAACCTACACTAACTCTAGAAGAAACAGAAGACCTCAACAAGTTAATCACAGGTAAAGAGATTGAATCAGTCATCAAAAACCTCCCAACAAAGAAAGCCCAGGACCAGATGGCTTCCAAGAATTAATACCATCGCTGCTCAAACTCTTCCAAACATTTGAAGAGGAGGGGACACTACTCACTCTATGAAGCCAGCATCACTCTAATACCAAAGCCAAATAAAGATACTACAAGAAAAGAAAATTACAGATCAATTTCTCTAATGAATATAGATGCAAAAATCCTTGACAAAATACTTGCAAATTGAACCCAACAGCACACTAAAAGAATTGTACACCATGATAAAGCAGGTTTTATTCAGGTGTGCAAAGGGTGGTTCAACAACAGAAAATCTATTGATGTAATACAGCACATTAACAAATCAAAGGGGGAAAAATCACATCATTACCTCGATTGCTGCAGAAAAGGCATTTGACAAAATCCAGCATCCTTTCTTGATGATAATACTTCAAAAGATGGGAATAGAAGGGCACTTCCTCAATATGATAAAGGCCACATAGGAAAAAGCCACAGCCAACATTGTACTCCTTGGTGAAAGACTGAAAGCTTTCCCTCTAAGATATAGAACAAGACAAGGATGCCCCCTGTCGCCACTATTAGTCAACATTGTGCTGGAAGTTCTAGCTAAAGTAGTTAGGCAAGAAAGAGAAATAAAAGGCATCCAAGTTGGAAAGGAAGAAGTAAAAGATTTTCTTACTATTTCTTTTACATAAAGTTTCACTATTTGCACATGACATGATCCTACATTTAGAAAGTCCAGAAAAATCCACAGCATAGCTACTAAAGCTAATAAACAAGTTCAGCAAAGTGGCAGGATACAAGATCAACATGCAAAAAAAAAAATCAGTGTTTCTTATACTAGTAATGAGAAATCTCAAGAGGAAATCAAGAAAAAATTCATTAATAATAACAACCAAAAGGATCAAATATATAGGAATAAATTTAACAAAGGATCTAAAATAATTATACACAGAAAACTATAAAACATTATACATAATCAAAGAAGATCTAAATAAATGGAAGGATGTTCCATATTCATGAAATAAAAGACTAAATATCACTAAGATGTTATTATACCCAAATTGATTTACAAATTCAATGCAATACCAATCAAAATTTCAATAGCCTACTTTGCGGAAATGGAAAAGCCCATTATCAAATTTATTTAGAAGGGTAATAGCCAAAAAAATCTTAAATAGCCAAAAAGATCTTGAAAAAGAAGAACGAAGCTGGAGGACTCACACTTCTTGACTTTAAAGCATATTACAGAGCTACAGTGGGCGAAACAGCCTAGTACTGGAATAAAGATAGATATGTTGACCAATGGAATTGAATTGAGAGTTCAGAAATAGACCCTCACATCTATGGGCAATTGATGTTTGGCAAGGTGGCCAAGTCCACTCAAATAGGACAGAATGGTCTCTTCAACAAATGGTGCTGGGAGAAATGGATAGCCATATGCAAAAGTGTGGAAGATCTTACATTTTATACAAAAAATTAACTCAAAATGGATCAAAGACCTAAATATAAGAACCAAGACCATGGAACTCTTAGAAGAAAATGTAGGGAATCATATTCAAGATTTTGTGGGAAGCAACGGTTTCTTGGACTTTATACCCAAAGCACAAACAACAAAAGAAGAAATAGATAAATGGGACATCCTCAAAATTATAAACTATTGAGTTTCAAAGGACTTTCTCAAGAAAATGAAAAGGCAACCTACTCAATGGGATAATATATTTGGAAACCACATATGTGATAAGGGTTGAATATCCAGAATATATAAATAAATCTTCCACTCAACCATAAAAAGACAAGCAAACCCCAATTTAAAAATGGGAAAAAGATTTGAATGGACATTTTTCCAAAGGAGAAATATAAGTGGCTAGAAAACACATGAAAAGATGCTCAATATCACCAGCTGCTAGGGAAATACAAATCAAAACCAAGATGAGATATCATTTCTCATCCACTAGAATGGCCTCCAAAAAAAAAAAGAAAACTACAAGTGTTGGTGAGGATGTGGAGATGTGGAGAAATAGGAACCCTCATTCACTGCTAATGGGAATGTAAAATGGTGCAGCTGCTGTGAAAGACAGTCTGACGGTTCCTTGGGAAGCTAAGTACAGAATTGTCATATGATCTGGCAATCCCATTGCTAGGTATATACCCAGAAGAACTGAAAGGAGGGATTCAAACAGACATTTGCAGACTGATGTTTGGGTTGCCAAAAGATGGAAGTGATCCAAGTGTCCATCAACTGTTGAATGGATAAACAAGATGAAATATACACATACGATGGCACCTGTAAGAAGGACTAAGTACTGATGCATGTGACAACACGTATGAACACTGAGGAATTATGTTGAGGGACGTCAGACACAAAAAGACAAATATTTTATGATCTCACTGTCATGAAATAATTATAATACGTAAACTCATCGAATTAGAATCTAGGATATAGGTTACCAGAGGAGAGAATGGGGGTAGAGAAAGGGTGGCTGATGCTTAATTTGTGCAGAATTTCTGTTTAGGTTGATTGTAAATGTTTGGAAATGGATAGTGGTGATAATAGCATATTATCGTGAGCGAAATTAACCATGCTGAATTATGTTGGTGAATGTAGTTGAAAAGGGAAGTTTTGAGTGATGTATGTTACTAAAAGGAAAGTTAGAAGATAAAACAGGGACCGTATCACACAGTGAACCCTATTGTGGATGATGGACTGTGGCTAATGGCACGAATATAAGAATGTTCTTTCATGGACTATAAAAAATGTATGGCACCATTGAAAAGAGCTAATAATAGGGTGGTATATGGGAAAAATACACTTATATCTAAGCTATGGACTATAGATAGGAAACAGTAATAGTTTAATATTCTCTCATTAAGTATAACAAGTTACCACACTAATGCAAATTGTTGTCAACAGAAGGGTGTGTGAGAGCATTGTATTTTTATATGATTTTTATGTCAACCCCAAATCTCTCTAACTAAAAATAGTAATAATAATTTAAAAATTATCCTAAGTGAAAGAAACCAGACACAAACTACTACATATCATATGATTTCATTTATATAAAATGTGAATATAAATATATTTAGAGAGAATTAGGTTAGTGTTGATGTAAGGCTGGAGAAGGATAGAGAGACTGAGAGGTGACTGCTAAGGGGTGTGAGGTTTTTCTTTCTGGAGTCATGAAAATGTTCTGAAATTGATTGTGGTGATGAATGCACAACTCTGTGATTATATTTTGAAGGAGTGTATGCTATGTGAATGTACCTCAATAAAACTGTCTGGAAACATAAATGCTCCAATCTGCATCAGGATTGAATAAGATCCTTCCTTTAGACTTTCGGTAGAAACATCTTCTTTCATGAAATAGCAGCATGATTTTTTTTTTCTCTCTCTCAAGGGAGGAAATTGAGATATAGCAGAGGATTAAACATTCTCTAGGATATGTATGGCCCCCCCCTTCTAGTAAAACAAGGTGAAGGAAAAGATTTTTCTGTGGACAGGAATATTTGTAGTTAGGAATTCTGCACGTAAGGCTCTACAAATTGAAGCCATCTAGGAGAGAAATAAATGGGGAAAATTGTTTAGTCTTCATTAGCCTAGAGAGTTGATAATTTGCCAGTTTCACAGTTTTTGATATATTTGTTTAACATTTTTATGTTAACATTTGAAAAAAGTTTAAAGGGCTTCTCTATAAGTTATGGGCTAATTTTGACAAAATTGCTCTTTGACTATTTTGGAAAATAGGTAAATTTTACACAGAACCATTGCAATAATCAATTAGCTCAAGTGCAGAGTAATTTTTTCTTTTTTTTTAACATGAGCAGTCACCGGGAATTGAACCCGGGTCTCTAGAATTTGCAGGTGAGAACTCTGCCTGCTGAGCCACCATGGCCCTTTGTTGTAAATTATTTTAAAACAAAGATTTGACCATGTTACTCCTCTGTTCAATGGCTTTGCCCCCTCCCTTAGGAGGCCCCTCCATGCCTGGCGCCCATGGGCCCCCATCCCCACCTCACTCACCCCATCTCCCTCCTGCCCTACCCCACTCAAGGTCACTTGTTGCTGCTCCTTGCTCATTTCAGTCCTGGAGCAGTTATTGGTATCCTCTTCCTGCGAAGCTTTTCCACCAGAGATCCACGCAGCTCATTCCGGGTCTAGCACCAACTACATGATTTCTGGGGCCTGATGCAAAATAAAAATGTAAGCACTTTTGTTAAAAAATTATTCAGTATTTCAGAATGGTGACAACAGTGTTAAACCAATGTGGGGGAGTGTGAGACAGCATGGGTGATGGGCTCAGAGCTTGCCGTGTCTATTTCTTGCTTCCTTCTCAGCTTTCTCCCACTGTCATCTTGTATTGGAGAAGTCATTCCTCTGTCAATTCTATATAAAATAGTTACCTTGGCAGGCTTTGTCCTTTCCTTACATTATGGTTCTCCATAACACTTGCCACTACCTAACCTACTGGATGTTAAATTAAATTTTCTTTCTTTCTTTTTTTTCATTCATTCATTCTTTCCTTCTTTCTTTCTTTTGTGCTCTCTCTCTTTCTCTCTCTCTCTCTCTGCCCCCTCCCTGCCCTGCTCTCCCCTCCTGTCTGTCTCCCCCCAGTGGAATATAAAGTCCGAACATGCTGTATCACCAAGCACATAGAATATGCCAAGCACAGTGTAGCCAATCCCTAAATATTTGCTGACTGAATGAATAAATGACAAGCAGTGAAAGTCTAAGGACATCTGAATAGGCAACAAAAATTTAAAAAGATAAAATAAAAGCCTTCAAGAGGTTCATCAGCTTTTAAAACAAAGAACACAGAAATGGAGTGTCAGGGTGGGGTCGGGATCTGAGAATGCAAATTTAGGTGCAAGGAGCCTGGGTTCAGCCTCTGCTCTGGCACTGGCCGCTCTGTGACTCTGGAGAAGCCACTTGACCTCTCTGAATCCTGTGTTGTCACCAGTGCAGCAAGGTGCCTTCTAGAATTGCATTCTGTGGCTCCGTGGAGCAATCTTACACACTTGTAAATTCACGCACAGATTCCCAAATGAGCCCACTGAGAAATTTGATCACTCGAAACTATTTTCTGTGTATTTGGGTCAGAAAACAAAATGCAGGCACTCTTTCGGTTAGGGTCTCACAAGTGTCCAGGCATCCCCCTTCAGTGTGACAGTCTAGTTAATGGCCTCCGAAAGCCATTTGTCCTGAGGAAAAATATTATTCTACTTGGAGGGGTAGGTGGAATTTTAACAAGTGGCTTATTATGTACTAGAGTGTAAACTCTTAAATAGGTCATATTAATGTGATTATTTGAGCAAAGGTCTACTATATGTTTGTTCTTTGAAAAAAAAAAGTCATCTAAATGTGGAGACTTCTGTGCCTCAATTTCCTCACTGCTGGCTGAGGCTTTAGGGAGTAACTATTGCTGGACCCATTGTGGAAAGAAGAATCCTCATTTAATATGCCATGCTCCTTTTTTGTATTATTAATTCCAAAAATTATGAAAAATTCTCTGGTCATAAATTCTCTTGGCATAGATAAAATGAAAAAACACAAAACATTAAAATGCCTCCTGGCTCTGTAGGTGTCTGTGTTGAAAAATATTTGTTTTCCAAACCTCAGCCTCTCTCCTTTTTGGTCAATAATTGTGCACAGTATTTGCTTTGTAGTTTGTTTTCCGTATCCATTTTGCTTGAGATAATCCTGCATCTTTTTTTTTTCCCTTCTGATTCATTTTTCTTCTACGCATTTTAGTTTTTGTGTTTGGGGCAAAGGAGCAAACTGATTTTTTCCCCAGCACGCACATTAATCCTTCCCACCAAAAAGTTCTTCATGTGCTTTTATCAATGCTTTAAAATAATCTCCTTCTTCTCTCTAATGAGGTGAGAGCAAGATGGACCCCAATCGTGTAAAAAGGGGAAGAGGTAAAAGAAAGTAAAAGTGAAGCCCAATGGAGGAGTTGAGAACAAGGTCGTTGACTCGATCAATTGAATAAAGAGTGTGCTTAACAGTTATGTAAGTCTCAGCACATGGGCAAACAGGGCTTCCCCTCCGGACCCCACTGATGATGACTCCTTTCCGTCCCTCTGGTTATGGATTAGGAGGGGCCACAGGGCCTTACTGTGCAGCCTCAGCTACAACAGTTAGGAAGGCATGGGTACCAGAAGTTTTCCTACTCACCAGAAAGGTAGGTTGGCAAAGTAGAAATTCGTGAATTAAAGATAAGTTATAATTGAAGGCCTTGTCCTTCAGTCAGTGAGGACAAAATCAGCCAAGAATAAGTGTCATATACATATTTTTCCCAAATGTGTTACCAGCATGTGAGAATAATGGAAATATGGCAACCCACAATATCCATGGAATGCAGTATATAGTTCCGAGGAGGCCAAAGATGTTTCTCTGTCCATGAAGGAAACTTCCTCCTTGCTTCCTTCTTGAAAATTTGAATAAAAACCTAAGTAATCTTTCTAAGCAGAAAATTAAAAGGTAAATTTGACTACCTGGTGTGGAAAAAAGATCCTGTGGTAGGAATTGGAGATCTGTTTCTGATCCCAACCGTGCCTCATACCAGCTCCTGTAGGATTTAACCTCCAGACCAGCCCATCCAACAGCAAATACCACAATGGACCCAGCTGACTTCACAGGGGGCAGAAGAATCACCCACTGAATCCCAGTTAATTTCCTGCAGTTCAACTTTATGAGCTACAACAGTTGTTGTTTCAGCTACAAAATTTGGAGGTATTTTGTATACAATAATAGATCACTGAAATTGAATTTTATACCTAGAAGTAGGTGCTATCAGAGGCTAAAGCTGTAGTTTTGCCTTTGGGATCAAGAAGTGGGGAAAAAGAAAAGGATCCTTGAGGAGACTAGGATAAGTCTGGAAGAACAATGAGAGAGATGATTTTGGAAGCTGAAGAAAAGATGGATGGGCAGAAAGTTCAGTGAAACTGTTGGCTGTAGTAATGTGGAAAATAGACAACGTGTCTAATGAACTGGCAGATCTGGCTAAAGAGAGAGGTTTCCAGGCAAGGTACCAAATTGGTTCCTTTTGGCTGTATGTGATAATGTAAAGATAGATAAAAATGGGATAAAGAAGAAAACACACAATTTTCAAGCAAATTTAGAGGAAATATAAAGAAGCCAGGACTTGCTGATTTCAAAAGCAAAAATGTGTCTCAATCCAGGCTTCTCTGGATGGTAAAAAGTCTCAGAGAAAGAACAGTCACAGAGTAATGAACTTAAGAGTGTAGCTGTAAGAGCTTTATTGAGATTCATGAAGATTTAAATGTGTACTTAGTAAGGCTTCTAGGAATCTTAAGGATGTGCCTTAAGATTCCTCTCTAATAGGCAAGAGGGCCTCTAAGAATTTTTTTAAGAAAACTTTTTATTTTGAAATACTTTCAAACTGACAAACAGTTTTGACAATAATACAAACCCCATAAATAGAAGTTATGAGAGCAGACATGCAGCATAAATGCTCCCATCTCAACAACTCCTAAGTACATCATTCAGGGATTTATCACATTCACAATATTGCAGTACCCTCACCATCTTCCACTACTAAAAGTTTCCCAACTCCCCAAAGAGAAACCCTATATCCATTATGCATGAACTTTCCATTCCCCCTGCCCCCCACCCCTGGCACCTGTATTCTAATTTCTGTCTCTATGAGCTTGCACATTCTCTGATATTTTCTTTGTAGTTAAGCAAGGGGCTTAAATTTAACATCGTAAATCTATAACAATCTCTTTGTTTGGTACCTAATTAACTTCAATATGCAAACTATGTTCCTATAGCCTTCTATCCCCCTACCTTTATCCACTTCTTGTCACAAATTACATGTTTGTACATTATGTGTTCAAAACCACTGATTTACTATTAATTACCTTTCATGAATTTGGCTTTTAGATCCTGTAGGAAGTAAAAGTGGAGTTATAAGCCAAAAGGAAAATAGTACTGGCATTTACCTACATCATTACCCTTGCCACAGATCTTTATTTCTTTATATGGCTTCAAGCTATCATCTATTGTCCTTACTTTTCAATTGGCAGAACTCTCCTTAGCATCTCCTGTGAGGCCAATCTAGTGGTGACAAACTCCCTCAGCCTTTGTTTATCTGGGAATGTCTTAGTCTCTCACTGAAAGATAATTTTGCCTGTTTTAGAATTCTTGGTTATTTGCTTTCAGTATGTTAAATATGTCATCCCACTGCCTTCTTTGCCTCCATGGTTTCTGATGAGAGATCAGCATTTCATCTTATTAAGGTTCCTAATATGTGACATGTTACTCTCTCTCGTGGCTTTTAGAATTCTCTCTTTATCATTGGTATTGACCGTTTGATTATAACATGGTGCGGTACGGATCTATTTGGGTTTATCCTGCTTGGAGTTCACTGAGCACTTTGGATATGTATATTCATGTCTTTCACTAAATTGGGGAAGTTTTCTGCTATTATTTCTTTGAATATTCTCTTTGTCCTTTTCTCCTTTTCTTCTCCTTTTGAAATTCCCACAATGTATATATTGATATATTTGATGGTGTCCACAGGTTCCTCGGTCTCTGTTCACTTCTCTTCATTCTTTCTTCCTTATGCTCCTCAGAATGAATGATTTCATTTGTCTGATTCTTTCTGCTGTCAGTTGAACCCCTCTAGGGAATTTTTAATTTCTGTTACTGTAGCCTTCAGCGGTGTTCGGTGCCTTTTCATAATTTCCATTTCTCTACTGATATTTCTCTTTGGGTTGTTCTATCATTTCCCTAATATCCTTTAGCTCTTTATCCATGTTTTCCTTTAGGTCTTTGGGCATATGTAAGACCATTTTTTTAAAGTCTTTGTCTGGAATGCCCCAGATCTGGTACTCCTCATTGATGATTTCTAGTGCTTTATTTTTCTCCTTTGCCAAGGCATGGCATCCTTTATATATATAATATTATATATATATATATATATATATATATATATATATATATATATATAATCTTTTGTTTCAACCTGGACATTTTGATATTTTAATGTGTTATCACCAAAATTCAGATTCTGAGGTGTCTGTTCCTTCAACTTCTATCTAGTTCATGCTATGAAAAAGCTTTCCTTGAACGCCAGGAACAAACCAAAAAGAAAGAGAAGGAGGAGGAGAAGAAGGAGGAGGAGGAGGAGGAGGTGAGAAAAAAATGAATATACCCTTCCCAGTCCTTGCAGATTGGTCTGTGCAAGTACTCTCCTTCAGGGTTTATCCATACAATGAGTTTAGAGAATAGACCCAAAGCCTAGGAACAGCCTGATCCTTTCTGCAAATGTGCCCTGTTTTGGGCATTTTTGTGTGGCCCTAGGAATTCTCCTGCTTACACCAAAATAAATATCTCCTTTTCTCTAGGAAACAGTTTCCTCGTGGCCCTGGGCACTACACTGTATGTCCTAAAGCCATCAATACCTTGCCTCAAGTATCTACTTAATTGTTTCCCACAGTGTCCTGTAGGAGGGTTCTGACTTGTCTTCTAGATGCAGGACAAGTTCTGAGACAGTGATTCATTCCCTCAAGCCACCACCAGAGAAACTGGGCAAGACAAACTTGCTCCCAGTATGTGCTCAAGGGCTGCTCTGCTCCCTCCCTCTTGGTATCAGAAATCTGCACTGGGAATGTGGTCCAGCTCTATGCCAGGCCAGTGAGGGGTAGGAAAGGGGTCAGCCAGGGAGCCAGGAAATCCGACCACTCTTAAGTAGCCTTTTTCTTGATTCAGTACTCACTGTGTTACTGCAGTATTTTAGCTGTTTTCTGGAGCTTTGAGAAAGATGTTTTTGGCAGTTTTCCTCATTGTTCAAAGTGTTCATGGGATGATGCAGCCCTGAACATTTCACTCTGCCATCTTGATTGGGACAGGGCCTCTCCTTCTCTTTAGGAGAGACAATAACAGGACTTGTCCCATCTTCTATGATAGGATTAGTGATAGGAGGCTAGAAAAACCCTTAGCAAGAGATGAGGAAATCCTGGCAGCTGCCATTACTATGGTTGTTTTCCAGGTATTTTGCCCTCCAGCTCCCAGCCTTCCTCCCCAGCTCAGACTCACCTCTAAGAATCTTAAGGGTATTACTTTGTGAAACATTTAGTTTAATCAGAAAAGTCTCAAGAGTTTTGAAGCCTGTTTTCCACAGCAAGGTGCTTATCTGGAAGATATTTGTGAATACGTATTTTCCCTAATGGAATGAACCCTCCAAATTCATAGAAAGCTCACAAAGTTTTTAAGAGAATTTAACTACAGAAGTTCTGTTAGCTTGGACTAAAATGGATAGAGACAGTTCCAAATAAAGAGATCTTTGTAACCAAAACCCACAGTGGGCCAGAAACAGACTGAGAAAACTACTCAGCTACAAACATAGACTATTTCTTATGCAAAAGAATAGATGGGGCAGTGCAATGGTGGCTCAGTGGCAGAATTCTCTCCTGCCATGCCAGAAACATGGGTTCGATTCCTGGAGCCTGCCCGTGACAGAAAGAAAAAAAAAAAGTCTGTTGTAAGAATAGATAACTCAGAGTGTAGGACCAGAAGACCAAAGGGCAGAGCTGGGAGCCATGCAGACTCATCCCCAGGCAGCAGGGCTCAGCCTCCTGAAGGAGCTGATAACATGTGCCCAGATGTATTTCAGAAATAGACGGAATTCTCAATTGATTTGGGCCAGTGATTGCTATGTGCCTCCAATTTTCTCCTTTTGAATGGGAACATCCATTGTGTTTACACCATGCCTGTGTCTCCATTGGATGTTGGCTCTTGGGGGTTGGGGCAGAAAACATGTCTCTTTTTTTTATGCTGTATGGTAGGGTCACATTTCATTATTTTCCCATGTGAGTATCCTGTTATTGCAGCACAATTTATTGAATTTTTGTTTGCTTTCTGTTTGTTTTGCTAACATGTCTTTTTATTTCACAGATCTTAGATCAAGGGGAACCAAATATCACCTGAGGAGCCCCCTTAGCTTTTGCACTGATTTATATATCAAGATCCCAGACATCAAGTCTGAGCCAGATACTGGAATGGGATGAGAATTTTGAGGTTCTTGGGAGGAAATAAATATAGTTACATGTGGGGGAAATATAAATAATTCGTGGCCAAATAGTGGATTGTGATGGACAAAAGACGGTTGTAATTCCTTGATACTCCTCCCATTAAAAAGTGGATCCAAAACTCCTCATCTTTAATCTAAGCTGACCGAGGTGGCTTTGACCCATAGAATGCAGCAGAGGTGATGTTCTGGAATTTTTGAGACTAGGTCATAAAAAGTCCTGATGCTTTCAGGTGAGCATCTTTGCACATCCTTTCAGGGAGCCATAAGTCATCTGGCTGGATGCTCGGGGTGACAGGCTCAACTTATCCCAGCCCTCCAGCCATCCCCAGCAAGGATAACTGGAAGCTCTCCCACACCCCCAAGCGAGCCTGTCCACCAGCTGAGTATTACTGAGTGACCTCAGTCATTGCCACATGGAGCAAAAGAATCACCTCTCTGAGATCGACCTGAATTCCTGGCCCATAAAATTGTAAGAAAAAAAAACAAAATGATTTTTTTTATAAGCTGCTCAAATTTGGGGGAAATTGCTATGCAGAAATAGATAGCGAGAAAAAGCTCTCGTTCTCTTTCTAGGTCTCAGGTTCATCGTCAACAAAACTGGATCAGTGCTTGAAGGTTCCTTCCAATTTTAACAAAATTGGCAAAATAATATTTAGATTATTTTTATTAAACTGCCCTGGTCTTACTTACAAAGTCATTTATAGATAGTTAGCATTACAAATTTAGTCACTTCTGTCTAAAACATTTGAACCAGACTGAAAACCGAGGGAATTATTATTATTAATTCCCATGAAACCCCGTTCTGGCTGGAGATAGGTTAGGGAAGGCAACATCTGTGTAGAGAGACAAAGTGTTTCTCCTCCATGACCTTCCATATGGGCTAGATAAATGCACCCAAATTACCTTAAATCTAAACCATCTAAATCTTTCAGACGAAAATCTCCTTTGAACAAGGCATATGAAAATTGGCCTACAAGATTAATTTCTGTCTGCAAAGAAATCTGTGACTGTGCATACACGTGTGTAAATACCCTTCTGTCCATTCATTTAGCACAGGAGTTCTTCACTCAGTGTCTAGGTAGCCCCAAGGAAGCATTCAGGGGTCCCATGTACTAGCACCAGAAAAATTTTACTTCTTTACTTGCACTAACCTTTAACTGAATTTAGCATTAACTTAAGTTATGAATGCAGACAGAGAAAGATTGGCAGGACCTGCGATTTTTGTCACGTAGAAATCACCATGATTTTAATATCATATAACAGTTGTTACAGATCTCTCAAATTATCATTTCCACTCATTACAACTTTGAACTTAGGGTTATTAACCTTCTAGAGCTATTAATTAATGTATTAATAAAGAGGTCCATTTACATGTGTGTGCAAATATATAAGCATGTGTGTATATTACTATGTCACATATTTGCTTTTGATATTTTGATAAGCATATTTCACTGTAAATTGGTTTCCAATTTAATGCCCTATGATTAATTTTATTTAAAAAGATTATCCTGAGAAGGGATCCAATGTCTTTGCTAGACTTCCAAAGGGCCTATGGCACCAGGAAGGCTAAGGAGCCCTGGTTTCCAGCCTACACGGAAGCTCTGAGCTCCGTCAGTACTGCAGCCAGCGAGCACCTGTTGGTCACCTCCCACATGCCCAGCGCAGTCCTGGAGATGAGTATGCAGGTGCATTAATGTCTCCCTTGCTTTGCTCCCTCTTCCCGTATCTCACAATACTTGCCCCAGTTATCAGCCTCTTTCTTAAACCCCTATCTCCCTTCTGACTCCCTGACTCTAAGCAGATGATTCTGCCTCATACTTCACCATGGAGAAGTTAGAACTTTCTCACTAGATTCATGCCCAGTGTTTCTATGCTGAAGTACATGCTGCCATCTCTCTAATGCATATTCCAAACCTCATCTCCCTCCTGAGTTAAAAAATCTGCTGACTAACGCTGAATATCCTTCTCCAGCTTCGCTGCAAGCAAGGCCATCAGCCTCAGTTCTTGCCTTTAGACCTGGACTCACACTACACGCACAGGGGGACAGCGACACCGTCCACTAGGACATCTGGTGCCATATGTGGCGTTAGCTCCCTCTCCCTCATGTCCCGAATTCAGCCATATTTAGTTGTTTCTTTAAACATTTCTGAAATCCATTTCTTTTACTTGACTCAGACTCTTCCACTCTTGCCATGGCTATTATAATGGTCTCTTAAAGTATCTCCACGTTTCTAGTATCTCATTTTTTTCAAGTCAATTAGATATATTTCTAGATCTTTAATGAAACCGTCTTATTTTCCAACAGAGAAGTTTTCTTGTCTAGCCCAGTGACTCTCACCTGGGTGACTTGTTAAGCCAGATTGCTTGACCCTAACCCAGAGTATCTGGTCCAATAGGTCTGAAGTGGAGCGTAGAACTTTGCTTTTCTAACACGTTCCCAGATACTGCTGATCCTGCTGGTCAGGAAACCATACTTGAAAACCACTGATAGGGGCCAATAATTTCTAAACTTGTTTGATTTTCAGTATCCCTAGTAAAAAATGTTTCAGTGCAACCCCCCAATATATGTATACTTATTTATAAATTATATGCCTATTCTAATATACTAATATAGTATGAACATCATGAAACATTCTAAAATCATTTAAAAAGGTGAGACAGAAATAGAAAATTCAAGAATATTCTTCCTGCACCCAAACAGATCATGTAGTACACCCTACATCAGAGGCTTCTGGGAGGGGCAGAGACTCAGAATAAACCCTGGACTTGAAATTTTATGAAGTGCTGCATTCTTCTCCTTTCCAGTCAATTTTAGTCAGCCTGCATGCATTCTAATTCTGGGTCCGAGCCGTATAAGTCTACAACCTTGGGAAGTTTCCTTGGCCTCTCTAATCTCTATATTCTCCTCTGCAAAATGGAGATAATTACTAGTAGCTACCTCACGAGATTGTTTTATGATAGCATGAATTAGTATACATAAAGGGCTTGTTTCAGGTAATGCTGCTGATACCAGAATGGATATCAGAAATGGGTTGGCTTTTACAAAGGGGATTTATTAACTTACATGCTAGCAGTTCTAAGGCTGTGAAAATGTCCAAATTAAGGCATCAACAAGAGGATACTTTCACTCAAGACCAATCATGTCCAGGGTTTCTGGGTCAATTGGGAAGGCATGCAGCTGGTATCTTCTGGTCCTTTGCACCCAGGTTGGGTTGCTTTCAGCTTCTGATAGCAGTGGTTCTCCATGTCAGCTCTCCAGACATCTCCAAATATCTGTGTCTAGGCGTCTACTCTCTGGGTTAGCTCTTTTAAGGACTCCAGTAAACTAATTAAGACTCACCTTGAATGGGCAAGGTCATATTTCCATGGAAGTAATCTAATCAAAAGGTCAAACCCACAATTAGGTGGGTTACATCTCCATAGAATCAATCTAATCAAATGATCTTGGTGGTGCAAAGGTAGTTCGGTGGTAGAATTCTCGCTTGCCATGTGGGAGACCCAGGCTTGATTCCTGGCCCAAACACAAACAAGCAAAACAAAGTAGAACAAACCAAAAAATTCAACAAATGATCCTGCGATAATGGGATACTCACATTTGAAAAGAGTGAAATGTGACCCCTGCCATATAGCATACAAAAAAAGAGAAAAACGACCCCACTTAAAATAAATCTGTACCCACAAGATTGGATTAAAACAGCGTGGCTTTTCTGGAGTACATAACAGTTTCAAACCAGCACAGGGCTTATCATGGTTCTTAAGATATAGTTAATGTTTGTCTAATGTTGACTATTATAATTGCTCTTAGTAGGTGCCTCTTGCTATCGTCATGCTGATCTGATCTGAATATTCCCTATTTCCTAAATAGACATCCATAATTTGCTATCTTTGCTGGTGTTGTATCTTCTTTCTGAAATATCCTTCCTTCATCTCTACTTAGGTGAAATCCTTCCATCTTTTTCAGTTGTACATGGTATATTCCCTGTGACAACTTAGCTGAATCTCCTTGCACAATTAATTGCTCCCTCCACTGTGTTCACATAGCATGCTTACAAACCTCTAATGCACCACTTTCTACAATGTATTATGAAAAGAGGTTTACACACCATGTCTTCCAAAATTGTTTGGAGAATGTCTGGTTAACCCACGCGTACATCATATTGCCTGAGAAAATGAGTGGCATGTAACAGTTGCTAGATACCGAATGCAAAAGAGGGAGGAGTAATGAGGGAGGTGGAGATCTAGTGAAAGATGGGGTAAGAGAAACTAAAAGGAGAGAAAGAAGGAAAAGAAAGGAAATGTTGGCCCTTAGAGCCTATCAAGGTCATGCTGGTATTTGGAGAGGGTGACGATCCTGTGCCAGGACTGTGACCTGGCCATGGTGCTCAGCCATATGGTGTTCAGCCATGGATGGCATCTTCCCTTCTTCAACCCCACTTTCCATGGCCCCTTGGGCAAAAAGCCCTATTAGTCACATGGGAGTCTGTGGCCATGTGAGAGAAATATGCTGGCTAATCCCACAGGGACCACACCTCTGACAATAGTCTCATCACCCCATGTGCTGCCCACCTGAACAGAATGGCTATGAAATGGAACAGATACTTCAGTCCTTCTCCTTGGTTTCTATAATTTCCTGGCCTCCAGATATAAAAAATAAAGCTTTCTCTTGGTATAAAAACCCTTCACAACCCCATTAATAAGACTGCCCAATTGGCAGGCCTTAAAGACTTCTAATTATATGTCCCTTGAGTGAAGGGCACTCCTCTGTTACAGCATGTTCGAGTACACATCCTCATCCACTTGAACTATTAGTAAAATGTGTCAGGCTCTGTCCTTCCTGCATTACAGCATTGCCATCGTCGTGCTCAGGGCTCATCTATAGTCCCTTCAGAGCTCTTGCCTGGTTTCCTGAGTGGGCTGCTCTTTGTAAATTCTCAATGCCTACTGCAAAGAAAGAAGGGTTGGAATCAAAGCACACAGACATTTTAGCAAACCAATCTAAGTTCTTTCACCACCTTCTAACAAGGTTTAAGTCATCATCACGCTACCTCTGCCAGACTCACCATTTGAGTTCTGTTTAGCTCTACTCTTGAATACTGGGCTAACTTATTGTGTAGGAAAAGTTAGCTTTCCGTTAAAGAAAGTATATTCTTAAATCACTGGACAGAGCACAAGAGACCAGATATGCCCTGGTCAGCCTTAATGAAAGAAGAATATCACACCCACTAAAAGGCTAAAGTCCAATCACCCGTTAGTGATTTTTCTTCTCATCAGCAAAAAAATGCTCATTAATTCTAATATCTTTGCTTTCAGGCATGAACTATGATATCTGAACAAAAACTGCATTTGTAATGATTGCATTTTGACAGAAGTAGAATTACAATGATTCTACTAGTAATAATAATAATAATAATAATCAAGGAAATGGGAGGATTCTGTGCTGTCTCAGCTGGAAGGTGATCTGTGAAGCCCTCTGTGACCTGATGCCCCAGAAGTGTCTGTATAAACAGTGTGACTATGAAACCATGAGGCTGACACTCTAACCAACACAGCAGGTAGATGCTTGAGTTACGACTGACCCTATCCCGGGAGAAGGGTCTTCTTTTGAATAACCCCAAGAGCCTATGTAGGAGCCTGCACTTGGCTAGTTTATAGGGAAGAGACATTCCTTTTCTGAGATGGGTAAGTAAGCGAAGGCCAGAGTCAACCTGGAATTCTGACCCTTCCAAACATGGATCTTCCTAAAAGAGGAACTCTACATGATTTAGAAATCAAATCAAGTAATCAGGATCCTCTTGTTTGAATTGGCATTGAATTTCTCATTAGAGAACATTTTGAGGTTCTACATATAACAGGTACATAGCAAACAGTTTTTCAGCCAGTAAGTGAATAGGCTGTTTTGCCACTATCCAACACTCTCCACTCCTGCTCCTCAGGGAACATGTCCTTGAAGTCTGGACATGACTCTCACTCCTCTCCCACCTAACCCTAGTCCCACAACCACTCTCCAGGCAGCTAGAAGGGGTCATCACGGAACTACTAGACCAGCCATGGGCTGGTCACCTCCAAAATTATTTCACATGAAAGAAGAGACTACTATTTTCTAAAACCATTGTACTTGGGTCTTCGTCACTGTTGGCTGAATCGAGTTCCTAACACAGGCACGTGCTACTGCTCCCATTTTACAGGTAAGGAAACCAGTTCACAGAGATTAAGACCCTTGCGCCAAACCACACAACTAGGAGCCTGAAGCCAGTCTCTAAGTGCAAAGTCTTGTTCTTCCTACAAATGTAGGGGCCATGAATCAATAGAGCAATTAAAATTGTTATGTCTGTTATAATATTGAGTTAGAAAAAAGGATTTCAACAGATAAAAGAGGAAAGAAATAAGTTAGAGAGCCTATAGGGAAATGTGTATGTAGGGAGCTGCCAGAGGAGAGGCCAGCCAAGGAGGATTGAGCACCACTGCTTATTGAATGGGCAAAGGGCAGGGTGCACAATTGACAAGCAAGTACACATAATTAGAAGACAAATGGCGAAACATTTTATTTCTCTAGATATCAAGGACAGGCAAATGAAAGCAACAATTTTATGCTTTCTAAAACAGAAAAGAAAGGATTGGCAACATCCATTCATTATCAAGGGTGCCATGAAACCCCATACACAGAAGTACCCTGGTGAAAATATCACTGGAAAACCCACTTGAAACAAATTTACCTATAATTGTCGAGAGTCATACAATCGCTTATCTTTTATCTTACAGAAAATATCTGAAAGAAAGAAATGGATTTATATACAAAGATACAAACTATAGCACTACTCAGAAGAGCAAATGTTTAGAATTTAAGTGTCCATGAAAAAGAGGATGATTATGTTAAATGGAATAGTAATGCATTAGCTTGGGCCCTACACCCTCTGGTCTGGACTGCTGCAGTGGCCTCTTTCCTCTTTGCTAACTGCCCTCTCCCATCCAGGCTCCCCACAACCCCAGGGCCCCTACGAGGATGGCACTCCCATCCCCTGCACAGCGGAGTTCCAAGGTCTTAGGCGAGCCCTTGTACCCTCTTCCACCTGCCTCTCCAGCATCCACTTTCATTGGCCTCACTGAGAGGACTCTACTCCCTCTGCACTAAAATCAGAAACACACTCTTTCACACACACTGAGCCTGCTTTGCTCGTGAATTTTCAGAAATATTGGGGACTTTTCTGTACAGCCAGTGCCATCTCGTCTTTAAGATTGAGCTTATTTATTGCCTTTTTGTAAAATGTTCTTGATCTCCTATGCCTCCATTTCCAGGTGAAATCATCCCTTAGGGCCTCCAGTGAACCCTGTATGGATGTTTATCATAGCTCCTGTAACTCCTTATTGTACATATGCTTATATATGCATCCCTCTATCAGACTCCTTGAGGTCAAGAGCCCATCATCATTGCAATCATATCACCTTATTCCCCAGAATTTACTTAAAATTTAGTGCAAGCTATGTGCTATATGCATTTTACATTTTATCCCCATCTCTCATTAAAATTTCACAACCTTGACAAGGTAAATTGTAAATTATTCTCAGGTTTACAGATGTAGAATCTGGGGTTCAAAGAGGTTAAGTCACTTGCCCAAGACACAAAGTAAGTGAAAGGCAAAGCGAGAAATGGAACTTGCTATCTAGTCACTGTACTGTCTCATTTCCTTTTCTCACAGAGTAGCTGGCACATAATAGATGCTGAACAATTGTTAGCAAAATGATCTCTGTGACAGAACGAGTAAGTATTTACAACACAAAATATTAAGTGAGAAAAACAGCATATAAAAATATATCTATACATTTATTATAACCCAATTAAACTGTGCATGTTTAATTCAGACTGGATGGGAGCCTGACCATAGCAGTTGCTAGAGTTAATTTGTTAGAGAACCAGAATTCTGGTGATTTTTAATTTCCTTTTCCTGTTTTACAGTGTTTTTAAATTGCTTACCCAGATGTTGTTCATGAGATGCTAGCTCAGCATTGTTCCATCAGAGCTCCTAGGAAATCCAAAGTGAGATTGACCAGAGGAAACCAGAAGCCAGAGGTCCTAACTGGCTAGCTACCTGGGCATTTCTGGTGGAAACTGTATATACATCAGCAGCCCAGAAAAATGGACAAGAAAAAGACAGAAGAAATTCCAGTACCTTTTGCCCTGAGGGCTTCCATCAAACCTTCATTCTGGATGAAAAATAAATGGAACCCCAAATTTCTTAGTAACACTTCATACAATTGCAAATCAGAAGTAATCTCTAAGTAAGCTCACTACCATATGACAAGGATGTGTGGAAAGTATATGAGAGAAAGGAGAAAAGGAAAGGAATTGAAAAGGGAGTGGAAGAAAGAGAAGAAAATTAAAATTTTATTATTTGAAAACAAATAAGGGAATTAAAACTCAAATTAACCTACTCATTGGTTTTCTTGAGACTCAACTAAAATTTTCCATTTTAGAATGTGTGCTTATTTAATTTCACCTAAGGAGCAGAGACAATGATGGTATCATAAACAGAAATAGGAAATCAAGAAGAGGAGATTCTTGGGGAAGAACTACAAAGCTGTAAAGGGGACTTAATGTTTGTGTTCAGACCATTTCATGAAAGTGTCTTTTTTTTTTTGCATGGGCAGGCACCAGGAACTGAACCCAGAAAGTATCTTATTTTTAACACATTGAGTTTACGTTTCCAATAGAACATTTTTATTGCCTTCCAAAATTACAGACATCTCCTCTCAAAGGGCAAGACTACATTTTAGTTAATTTCTTATTTCAATAAGATAGAAATTGCAGATTTAAAAAAAAGAGAAAAGAGACTGTGTGTACAGCGTAGCTCATCTTTTACTCCCAATCAAATGCACAGATGAGCAATATCTAGAATTTACTTGTTCTGCCCTTGCCACTTGACTAAAGGGGGTAGGTGATGGGGGCATTCACCCATTATTCAAACAGCTAGGGTGCTCTAGTTCAGAATATGCTGGGTTCCAGTGAGAGGGTATTGGCCTGCATCACAGCCAAGTCCCTTACTTAAAGTCCTAGCTCTGACCCTTTTGTGTTGCTCCTTCAGGGCAGAAGGAACAGGCTCATAATGGTGTCCTGTTATTACTTGGGATATGAAGAGTTAGAATTCCTTATTTTTTTCAAATGAAAATATAAAAAGTGGGCAAGCATAATGAAGCAGGATAAAAAGGACAACTGTAAGTCCCTGGTTTCCTATTCAGCTGTGAAAGAGCTAACAGGCAACTCCAAATCCCTTGTTTTTTTTTAATTTAGCTCCCAAGGAACTAGGAGAGCTGCAGACTTCCTAGGACAAAACTTCCCTAAAGCCCCCAAACCTCCCCAAACCATTAAATCCTCCCCAAACCATAAAAGCTTATAAAATTCTGGGCCCAAAGCAAACTCTTAGTTAATACTAGGAGGCACATGTCATGAAGATTGTTAACATTTGTCCAAAGACAAATTTTAGGTATGTGACAACAGACCATGAATTCTGCTAGCTATCTCCTCCTAGAACAAAGAAGACACCTAGTATTCAAAGGTTACTATGGAAACCTGCCACCGATAAAAACTTTCCTATAAAATAAACTGGCCCACTCCACTCAGCACGTGTCCCTCCCTTGGGCAAACCTGCATGAACCTCTCTAACGTGTACTCTCTCTCTTTGATAAACTTCTCTTTTTAATAAACTTTACTACTTATTCCTCCTGGCCCTCTCGTCTCTAAATTCCTCTAGTTGCAGGACAATCGAACCTGGATCGGGGCTCAGCGAGCACCACTGCCAGTGGGCACTGGTTACAATAATTTTTAAAAAGAGCCACTTTAAGCAGGGAGTTTGGAGTCATTTTATGATCTCTCTTGTTGCAGGGGTCCACCTTTGTGGAAGGTGTCTCTGTACCTCTGGGAAGGGACACACAAGTCTTGGCATTATTGTTTAGAAACATAAGACAAGATTCATCCTCTTTAATCCCTTCTTTTTCCATGAGAAGAAAGACTTGTCCTCCGGGGGTATCACAGGTCCCAGACAAGACAGAGATTTTCCAAAAATGAAGGGAACAGCTTAAGAGGAGAGGTTGAGTGGGAGAAGATTGAAGGTAGGTTGAGTCTACTCTTCCGTTAAGACCCTGTTCCTACTCATTGAAGGGCCAAGCATATACACCCCTTAGCAAGTCTGAAGGAACAGTCCAGGCTTCGCTTAACTCCTCCCCCAGCCCACCCACACCCCGGCCGCCTCCCTGACATACCTTTCTAAGTCAGCAGGAAAAATAACAAATTCCAAGCAAGAGATTCATTTCTCATCAAAATAGAATCTTCTTTTATGTGGCTACACATAAGCTTCCTTACTGAGGCACCAAATTCAAAAGCAGCTATAAGCAAAAAAAAAAAAAAAAAAGCACTGATCATAAATAAAGGATTCTATTTGAGAACTTATTTGCAGTAAAATCTTATGATAAAAATATAATTTATGCCCTAGTTTCTCCTGTGTATCTTATGTAATATCCTAGTAAAATATTTCTATTTTACAACATGTACCTATTAAAAACATTCCTTATAAAACTGTCGGCATAAAATAAAATACAAAAACTGGGAGGGAAAAAAAGCAGAGAAAAAGAAAATATATCAAAAGGGGGTGATGAAAGGCAACAGAAAGCTGCTGGCGGAAATCCTCCCAGCAAAATATAAATAACAGCAATATGAGGCAGTAGAGATTCTGAAAACTAACAAGGAAATTTTAAGGTGAGAAATGGTTAAATTCAGAGTGTCATTCTTTTCTCTATGCTAGCAAGGAATTCTCCTATCACAGTAAAATTTGGAGACAGGACTGTACTACTGAGGCAGAACGAATCTGCAAAATAAGTCAAGTGGAAAGTGCCCTTAGAACGGGCTAATATTGTGTGAGAACGCTGCTGACCTTGGCTTGGCGTTTACTCTCCAGGACTAAGAGCCATGCCCCCCAGCTGCAGGCGGAATCGTGGCCAATGGCCCATTAAAATCAGCTTATTAGATTGGTCTTTTTTTATTATGGTTGTAACTTTTCATTTTGAAAATATTTCAAACTTACAGAAAACTTCCAAGAATAATAGGAGGAATTCCCAGACGCCCTTCTCCCAGATTCCCCCAACTGTTAACTTTTTACCACATGGTCATCATCATTCTCTTCATCATATTCTCTTCATATTCTCCACCGACGTGTATATTTTTATTTTCCTGAATCATTTTAGAGTAAGGGGCAGAGTTTTGATACCCATTTGCCCCTAAAACTTCAGAGTATAATTCGGGACACTCTTTCACATAACTATAGTAAAATTATCAAAATCAGAAAATAATATTGAATATGATCTAATCTACAGAAAGTCAAATTTTACCAAGTGCCCTAATAACATTCTTTATAGATAAGAACAGCAACAGAGTGAAAACAAACTAAAGAAAAATCAAAAACAAAAGAAAATTTTGATCCAGGATTACACGTTGCATTCTGCTGCCATGTCTCTTTTGTTTCTGTAGTCTTTGTTTTTCTAGACTGAGTGTTTTTTGAACAGTGCAGGCCAGTTATTTTGTAGAATAATTTGTTTTTATTTTCTGATGTTTCCTCATGATTATATTTGGGATTCACCTTTTGGCAGGAATGCCACCAAAATGATGTGTCTTTCTCAGTGTACTCTATCAAGAGGCACATATTGATTTGTCTCATAGATGGAGATTTTTTTTCTTTGGTGTACTATATGGTGGGGGTCATATTTCATTCTTTTTTCATGTGAGTATCCCATTATTACAGCACCATTTATTGATTTTTTTTGTTGTTGTTCGCTTGTTTGTTTTGGGGGGAGTACATGGACCAGGAAGCAAACCTGGGTCTCCTGCATGGCTGGTGAGAATTCTACCATGGAACTACCCTTGCATCCTCTATAGTTGGGGATCTTTGGTCATAAGTTTAAAGTGATATTCATTGTAAAATTACTGCCTTGTCTCTTTGTAATTAATAAATAGAGATTCTTTGAGGTTATGGAAATACCCTGCTCCTTATCCAATTTTGCACCTAATAAGTTCAGTGTCTGTTGATGACACTTGCCCTACATCAATTATTCAGACAATGGCCTCTCCAAATGAGAGGTGCCATGTGCCATGAGAAGAGTCAATCTGTATCTCTGGCGGACCATTCAACCGCTAACTTGGAAAATAAAGCAATTCCTATTTTTAGTTCAATCTACAGACAGTAAAGAGCAACATAATCATCCTAGCAATGGGACGATATAGAACATAGAATCCATTTTCTGTGCATCAATAATTCTCAGCTGAAGGAAGGGTGAGGTTTGCATTGCTTTCCAGTATCATAGCTAGAGAACAATGGAAAGACATTGTACTAGATGCTTTCTTTTTCAGAGAAATTAACCACCACTCAGAAAATGAAATGGCCGTTTTTCTCCTAAGTATTTGTTCTGTTTTGATATAAAGGCACTTTGAATTATGCAGAAAAACAAGTTTTTTGTTTTGATAACACTTGCTAGGAAATTTAAAGCCTAAACTGTGGCTGATCCAAAGTGATAAGTCTTTAAAGTTTGCATTTTTTGGTCTCATTTCTAGACCATTTTATGTTTTATTTCTTCTTTTGCTCTAACCTCTTACTTATGTATCTTACTTGTAATGTATTTTTGTAGCCAGATTGGAATTTTGTGGAATAAGGTAGGCATATAAATGAATCAATAGTCAATGCTCGCTGTGTTTTATCAGTTGCTGTGTCTCACATTTTCAGAAATCTAATTTCTTGTCAACTAGGGCTTTCATATTCTGTTCCATTTGGCATAACATTTTGGGGAGGGCTTAGTGAAAGAACTCACAAGAAACTTTGTCAGTGTCATTGGTTAATTCAGTAACAGCATTTCTGTTTTCCAGGACTCTAAAAGAAAGAGATTGGTGATGGTGTGTTCCCTGTGGAACAGGTTCTTCTTCATATAGATAAAAAGTGTTGGACAAGGCATTAGAGAACCCATCCTTGGTATACTTCTACCTCTGCCATTGACTAGGTGTGTGACCTTGAGACAATCAAATCAGCTCTCTGAGCTTCGGCGTCCTTGCCAATAACCGGAAGAAAGGCACCTAAATTTCTAACCTGACTGAACTGTTGGAAAACTCAAGCTTGTGATAGGATAGTGTTTCAAGATACCGTTCAAGTTAGGATCCCTCATAACTGCCAGATCCTCATGACATGGGAGGGGTATTCTCGTTCCATCCCCCCAACCCAAGGGGAATTGAAACATTTTGCAGGAGAAGAGAATGAGCTTTACTTAATTAAGTTACACAGATTGGTGGGCGACTCTAATCTCCACCTAATAAATGAAGCTAGGACCACATCACTGTCAGCCTTTGCATTTGAACCACATCTCAGCAATATCCTATAGAATATGTACATAATTCTTTTCATTTCACCTTTACAGTCCTATAAATTGAGCACTATTAATATACAAATTTTAAAGATGATGAAATGTGATCTAGAGGATAGAGCGACTTGCCCAAAATTATACATCCAAAAACTGACAGAACTTAATTGCAAGGCCCTGGAAAAGAAACCATGCTAATTTAATGATCAAAGTTCCTTCCAGTCAAAACCTTTAAGATTCTTACTCATCTGTAAAACCTATTTTTGAAACTTCCTGAAAATAGTTCTGTGAGCAAGAAAGAATGGCAATGAGCAAGGATCCTATACTCACGGGGCTACGAGAAGAGGGGGACTAGGAATGCTGAGGCTACCCCCTTCGTAGAATGAGGCTGCTGGGCCGAATGAGCTGGAGGACTCTTCCCCTCTGCAGTGTCCGAAGTGTGGACTCGAGAACTGATCATCCAGTCGGGAGAACTTGGGCACGTTTACGGAGATGCTCAAACTATTCGGTGTGAGACACAGTAGCTCCCAAGGCCCAGCTCTCCTTTGAGAAATGGAGGCCTCTGCTCAGGGGAGGGAGAACCACAGCCACATGGTACGTTATTGGCGTGCTAGGACTTGAACCGAGTTTACCAATGGCCAAGTCAGGATTTCTGCGGCTGCCCCATCACGCTTCAGTCCTCCCCCAACTCCCCAAGGAGAACAGAACCTGCGCATTATGTTGACCATTTCCTCCAGCCTAGCAGACTGTTGTTCTTCAGGTGCACCAAATTGTGAAAGCACTTTCAAATCTACTTTCTCACGTGTTCCTACTAACAGCTCGAAGCAGGTATGACTGTACCTCTCCGCCCATTTTACAGGTGATGAAACTGAGGCCCAAATGAAGAGGCAGACACACCGAGCACCACAAGCCCAACCTGGAAGGCAGAAGTCTTCACTTCTAATTTATGCTCTGCCCCTGATCAGGGTTTTATTTTAGCCCTATCTCCTTCAGAAGCTCTTCCCATTCATTCATTCATCGGAAAAAGTCCTTTCTCTCTCTCTGAGCCTCAGAGGATGCCTCAGAGAACGAGCTTAGTTCAACATTTATCAAAAAAGCAAGGGCATCAGGAGGAACTGAACTTTGTATGCACATGGTGGGTGAGTTTTCACCTCGATGTTCTGGACCCCTGGATGCCCACTGTAGACCAGGTAACGCCGTGGGAGGTTAGTTCTCAGTTTGCACAATCCTGAGTGTAGACGAACGCCGGGCTGTGCTGCCCAGACCCCTTACAGAGCTGAGGGCTGTATTCCCGCAGCTGCAGGCAGTGCTGCCGGCTGCAGGTGCCCATTCTCAGCCCTGGACGGGGACTTCTCAGCTGCAGGTCAAGCCCCTTCCTGAGGCAGCCCACGTGCAGGGGGATAAAGGAGCAGCCCCCTCACCCCAACTTGGCACAACTCTGAAGGTCCATCCCAAACCCAGGGCTGAGGCTGTGGCTAAGAGGGCATCAGAGCCCAGCTTCTCCCACTGCCCTGTCTCGCTTCTGGCCCTTTCCTTCCACAGATATTGATGCTGAGACCACTCACTGATAAGCAAGCCACACACTAAGCTCTATCTGTAAGTTTGCCTCCTGGAAAGCCTGCACAAATAAGATGCTAAGTCATTTCCTAAAGTGACTGTGTGCAATTGCTCATCAGCTGAGGTTCTCAAATTGGTGTCTGTGAAGCATTTGCAAACCTAGACCAGCAGTGCCAGGGGCCCTCCCGGCTCAGACATTCTGTGCCTCCATGATCCCTTCCCTACCTGTCCTCAAGCACCTTGCAACCTGCCCATGGAGCCCCGGTGCCCCCACCCCCAGCTGCCAGCAGAACTTGGAAGGCCTTCTCCTTGGAGACGATGCCCCTGGACTGCTCTCCCCAGGCCACCTCCTCAGCACTCCTGGACCTCAGTTCATTTTCACTTGACTAGATTTATTTACACATTCACCCCCCTCGGTAGTGGTGTAACTAATGGCAACTCTGACACACACTGGATCAGTTACATAGGGATTGTCATTGAAATTTGCAAAAATGAACAGGATAAAAATATAGTGTAATATATATAGTCATGTATATTGGTTATATGTATCTATAGTCATAATATATAATGTTTTATAATACTATGTTTTATATACTATGTTATATATAGAAATAAATTATTCGGATACCATTTCCCACATAGAAATCTTGGTATAATTATTTTCATTTTGATAAACCTCTTTCAAGTTCTTATTTTA
Source organism: Myrmecophaga tridactyla (assembly GCA_004026745.1). Lineage (NCBI taxonomy): Eukaryota > Metazoa > Chordata > Mammalia > Pilosa > Myrmecophagidae > Myrmecophaga > Myrmecophaga tridactyla. The sequence goes on from PVIY010020621.1 coordinate 42,146, forward strand.
GTTCTGTATTCTTCAGGAAGTCTCCCCTTTCATTCATGAATTTGTTTATTGATTCCTCCAAAAACGTTCATTGAGTGCCTACTCTATATTAGGCATTATTCCAAAGACAAGGAAACAAGACCAAAAATTCCTTGGCCTTATATATCTTATCCATGGACCTTCTGATAAGAGAATTGAACAATAAACAAGTCAACAACTGTACAAATATTATAATTTCAGATAATGATAAATGCTATGAAAACAAAATGGAGTAAAGACTAGACGATGAAGGAGAGAGCTATTTTAGATACAACAGCCAAGGGAGGTCTAAGGAGGAGCGATGCCATCAGAGACCTGAATAATGAGGAGAAAGCAGACAAGAGCATTTTAAGCAGAGACAAAAGCCCTGAGAAAGGAAACCAACTTGGAGTGATCAAGTAACAGCATAAAGATCCAGGAGCATTCGAGCTTGCCCTTGCGTGGGAGGGAGAGTTGGGGGGGGTGACGTGGAAGGGCAGGGCAGGAGGGGAGGGTGACGTGGAAGGGCAGGGCAGGAGGCACAGCTTCTGCAGGCCTGTCCCACTGCAACGTCAGGATCAAGGCCCCGGGCTCTGCAGGCCCACGCGCCCCCATGCGCCTCCTGGCTCTCCTCACCATTTCATCCAGCCTGAGTGGAGGCCCTCTCCTCTCTCTGCTTCCGTTTCCTCCTATACAAATCAGGAACAAGCATAGCAGCTATTCCATGGAATCGCAGTAAGAACTAAGTGGGATACATCCTGCAAAGTTCCCGGCCTCGTGCCTGGCACCGGGGAGCTCTCCGCAGCATTAGCAATTATTTCCTGGTCCACTCTGATTTCTCCATCCATGGCCCTCACGGAATGAACCACACAACTCGGGGTTCAGGGATGTTTTGTAAAACTTTTTTTCTCAGGATAAGCAGTCCACTCCTCAAGGGGAGAGAACCCCTCGGCTTCTGCCTCACAGCACCTAGCACAGAGCTGCACACAGTAGGTATCTCAATAAAGACATCTCACTTGAATGCAGATTTCCAAAACATGGCTCCTAGGAGCCACAAGCCAGCCAGGAAGGCAGGCGGCATGTCACGCTGCTCCGTGCCCGGCCCTGTGCACAATCCACAACAGGCCCGATTGGCTTTGACACTCAGGCTGGGTGAACTGGTTTTAGATCATCCTAATGTACTCAGAAGCGTGCACACCTTAAGTAATGCGCTGCCTCAGGAGCAAGCCCCTGGATCTGCCATAATAGCTGATTTTATCAACAATTAGGAAAAGAGGCATTTGTCTGATTACTCGCCCGATTTCTGGATAAATGGCCCTCAGCCAGCCACTGCGAACCCCTCGCTCACACCACCAGCACATCCAAGTTCAGCCTTCCCGTTCAGATCCTGCTAGGAATGTAATCAAGGCCCTCCATGGAGATAAGTTAATTATCTCCTTGGGCTATGAGCAGGCACGGCTTTGGTTTCTGGCCATGCTGCCTAATGAGAGGGCGCCCCAGAAGAGCTGGGGGGGCTCGTCGGCTTCTACCCCCAGGTCCTTCGCAGCATCTGGGGGCTTTGGTCCAGAACCAGGCCTGCAGGCCGCAGCTTGGCCACGGCACCTGCTTCTGGCTAGATCTGTTTCTGGACACAGAATCGGCTCTCT
>PVIY010020622.1:0-43776 GCA_004026745.1 Myrmecophaga tridactyla
GCACCAGCCAATTAAGCCAAACGTCACTCATTGCAGCAGACACGCCTCCTAGCCGACTGTGGATGTAATTGGCAACAGATGAGGTTCACGTACCGTTGGCTTATGTCCGTAGCAACAAGACTAGGTATGCTCACCTGGCCAAGTTGACAACTGAATCTAACTAACACAAGCATAAATATGATGCTTTAATCAATGACTTAAAAATTGTTTTCTAATCAGTTTATTTTCTTATTAAGAATCAACTTCTTTTAGTGGTAAATTCTAAGTTTTTTAGCATTAATTTGAATTTTCCTTATATTTACAAGTTATTTTATTTATTTATGTATTTATTTATTTTTGCATGGGCAGGCACCAGGAATTGAACCTGGGTCTCTGTCATGGCAGACGTGAATTCTGTCACTGAGCCACTGTTGCACCACCCTATATTCACAAATTAAATGTAAAAATCTGTATAAAGATTAAAGAGTAAATAAGTATTATCTTAATTGTTTCCTTCCCTATGTAACTTTGCCAAGCAACAATATTTTGGCAAAAATTGAGCTTTCAATCACTTCTGCCTTAAGGACTCCTGCTTAAAGACCTCATTTCTAGGATTATCCTCTAAGAAATTCAAGCTTTGGAAAAACATCAGACATGGTTTGTTGCCCACATATACGTGTGTAATTTGTGTGTTTCTTGCTCATAATTTTCAAATTCCAAGAATGAAGTCTTTATGATCTACATCGTTATATCTGGAATAGCAGCGTTTGACTTGTATATCTTAGGTGCCTGATTCTGTTTAACAGAAATTGAAATTAATTTCAGATCAAACATAATATAAACCAATTAAGTAATATACTGCTCTTGGGCTATATTAAGAATAGTACGTTTGGTGATTAGGTGATGAAATAGTCTATAGCACATTTTAAAAATATGTAAGTCTATATACACAGAAAGCTCTGAATATCATTAAAGAAATAGCCCTGCCCCATAGCCCTTCTTCCTCAACCCCTTCCCCCATTTTTTTGCTGGGAAATTGAGATCCAGTAGTATAAAGTAAAATAGAGAAGAAATTTCTTAACTTCCCAACCACTGGGATTTATAATGACATATTTTTTATGAATGTTTACAATTTCAACCAGAATCAGTTTTTAAAATAGTCTTTTGTAAGAGCTTTTTTAAGAGTTTAGAATGTGTTTCCCATACAATAAATATACTGACCTCTTCAGTTAGCCATAAGGAATAATTTGGCTCATTAAAATAATAATACTTCAGTAGTCCTTTGTATTCTATGAAAAGGTTAAGCTCTACCTAATACAGCTATAACAGATATTCACTTTTATTGTTGTGGGCTGTTATCATTTGGGGAGGTGTGACGGCTTTAAAAGTAGTATTGTGGCTGCATTCATATATCTGAATTAACTACAGTTTGGGACCATGCAAATTATATCCATCCTTTAAACTTTTAATATTTACCAGAAAAAGTTCTACAGTAATATTTTTCACAGAGAAAATGGGGCACAATGTGCCAAATTACAAATATTGAATTAGAGATATTTGTGTTAAAAAGTCAATATTGCAATACCTTGAAAAGGAGAAACACAAACTTGAATACGTTTGGTTAATCGCATTGAAAAATACATTTCTAAAAGTCTGTGATCAAATGGTGGTTTTAAAGATTTTCAGAATTAAAAGGGCAATTTTCTTCCAATTAAAGTCTCCTAATTTCACTGTTTTATTTTCCCTGACTTTTAAGATAATATGGTGTGTTTTTCAATGACTGGTTGCCAGTAGAAATTAAATTGTTAGTATCTGCAATCCATATGCACAATGAAATTTGCAATGTTATGAGTGGATTTCCTGCTTATTAAAATAGAAAGAGTTTATGTAAAGTAATTATTTAAATTAACTTTTGAAAACTAAGCAGATACAAAATATTTATACAAACATAAAAGGCCTAAAAGCCATGATAAACACCTCTAGCTACCAATTTAAAAGGTAGAATATTTTTATTACTTTAAATATTTTATGTCTTCCTCATCTGTTCTATTCTATTCCCTCCTTTCTCCTGTGGTCATGGGTTTTCTTTTATTCTTACCATACAGATTTTTATTTATCCATAACTACATTGTTTAGTTCTGCATTTATTTTTTTAGAAGTTGCAGAAGTTTTTATTGATCACCCGTTCTCCCAAGGACATCCTCTGTCTGAGGCCTCAGTGCCCCAGAACTTTGGCATTATTAGTCTCAGATACACTTTGCCACGCAGGATCCCATGGGTCGTGTTCTTGTGGATGGTTCACGTGATGTTGCTGCTGCTTTCCAGGACATCACTGAGGTGGAAGTCCTCCCTGTCTTCTGGCAGGCAGCGGTAAGTAGTCATCTCCATCTTGACCTTGATGTTCAGCAGGGCCTCGTACCTTTGGACCTGGAACTGCCCCTCTGCTTGGGTCTGTGCCAGCTCTGACTCCAGGTGCAACAGGACCCCACTGAGCTGCTCCATCTGCAGGATGTAGTGGGCTTCTACCTCCCACAGGCCATTCTCCAAGCTGGTCTACAGATTTCTCACAGAGTCCACGTCAATTTCTAAGGACTGGATGGTCCATTTCAGCTCTCCAGTCTCAGCAGGTTGAGAGGTGACCACTGTGGTACTCTCTTCAGCCTGCTGAGACCAGTACTTGTCCAGCTTTTCTTGGTTCTTCTGAGCCAACTCGTCATACTGGGCTCAGATGTCTGCCATGATCTTGATGAGGTCCTCAGACTTGGGGGCATCGATCACCTTCATGTCAGCACAGGGCTGGCAATTTGGACTTGTAGGCCCTTTACTTCCTCCTCATCGTTCTTCTTCATGAAGAGCAGCTCCTCCTTGAAAGCACTGATCTCTATCTCCAGGTGTAACTGAGTGATGGCGTCATAAATGACCTCACGAAGTCCATGGATGCCACTCTCTATAGACTGGTGCATGGCCAGCTCTGTCTTGTACTGAAATCATAAGCAGCCAAGCAGGCATTGTCATTCTGCAGAAGGATGCAGACATTGTCCATGGAATTTTAAATGATCTGAGCCCTCAGTCCCTTGATGTCTTCAGGTAGTAGCCCCAGTCCCTGACCTGGGGTCCCTTCTTTTCCAGGTGTTCCCAAATTTTACCCCCCAGTCTCTAATTGTCAGTCTCCAGGCTCCTCACCCTGTCCAGGTAGGAAGCCAGGTGGTCATTCAGGGCCTACCTGGTCTCCTTCTAGCCCTGAATGCCCCCCATTACCACGAGACCCCAAGCCATTCCACTGGCCATATCCCCAGAGATCTGTTACCACCATTGCCCAAATACATGCTGGCCACATTGCTGGCCAGCTGGACCAGGTAGCTGGCCAGCTGGATGGAGCCCAAGGATCAGTAGTTGGTGGAGAAGGTGGTGAAGTCCGAGTCATCTGGAGAGGAAGGTGAGAGGCCTGGACTCAGGATATGGCTGCTTCTGCAAGATTTTTTAATATTGCATAAATGCATTTGTCATCTCGTTCTTGTTTTATCCCTGATATAGGAATTATCACACCTATTACTTCCTCAATGCACATATTTATATTAAATATACAAGTGAAACACACACCTCTAAATCCGAAGAGTGATTTTAATAAAATATTCACTCATCAAATCATTTTATGAAAGCAGAAAAACAAAAGTAGCCCAAAGTTCTATGTGGGTTTTGACATTTTCTGAGATGCAATGTGGAGAAGTGTCAGAAAATTAGTGAACAATTGATAAGATTCTGTATGCCTATGTTATTCAATTATCAACTATGTAGACATGTAATTCCATTATTAGACACATATCAACGCTATCTTCCCATTTAGTTTGAATGGAAGAAAAGTTTCACTTCAGCACAGAGGGAGGATGAAGGGGCTTGTTATCTTCACTGAATTCCAAGTTATGTGGGTTCCCCAGAGGACAGACGTCCTGAGTTCTCCCTCATTTCTACTTGCTGGCATTGGGCAATGAAAAATATGGACATCGTCCAGATATATGTGCACAGCGAAATTTTGTGCTTAAAATATTTAACACAGAGGATGAACAAAAAATTGTCAAGGTCAACTTACTTACACAAAGGCCTTTCTGTGTCTTTAGTTTCTGTGACCTATAACCGCTTGCATACCATTCACGATTACCAGCCATTGTAGCATGGACCCGCAAAGTAGCAGCACCTCAAATATTATTACTAAAAAATTGTTAGGAAATATCTCCAAGAAAAAAACAAATCCTTTTTTTTTTTTTCTTTTACATGGGCAGGCACCAAGAAATGAATCCAGGTCTCCAGCATGGCAGGCAAGAATTCTGCCACTGAGCCATCGTGGCTCGCCCAAACAAATCCTTTTAAAGAGCTAAAGATTCTTTCAAAATGGAGAAATGGCCTAAAAATCTTAGAATGTGTAAATTTCTAGTAATTAAAATTTTACCTTAACTAAAACAGCCAGAATAAGGCAATAAATAGTATCTTGAAAAGACAGAGTGCATATTTCACAGAATTGCAGGAAGGCATTTTAGGAACCAGGAACAGATAAGGAAATACAGAGATTGGAAGCAGGAATTAAAGAATTATTTATCTTTCCTGACTACTGGTAGTTTCTCTGAGTATCTATCAGTTTTGCTCTGACAACTTAAGGAAACATTTTCTTCCCTCTCCAGAAAGGAAGGCTATGTTGCATATCTTGAACAACATTTCTGTATCTGGACCAATCCTTTGATCCAGAGGTATTGCTTACGACAATTACAGGGATCATGTTTTCATACTTGTGGTCAAAAGGGCATAATCTGTAACGGAGAGAATGAAACAGTGAGAACATGCAAAGAATTCTGTCCTCATATTCATAGTGGTGACCAGAAATGAGACTCTATTTCAAATGACAGGAATTTAGATAGATGTAATTTAGGGAAGACTGAGAAATAAAAGTGACTGGGTAAGAGTCTAGGATTTCTGTCATTTATTTGATTGCATGCATAAAATATTCCCTGTAATATATTTGCTGCAATGTCCTATGTTAGAGCCTCAGGATCAAAGCAGTCAATTTAAGATTAATTTACTGTCCTTATCGTCATTTCTAGGGCTGGGGTAACAAAGCACCAAAAATCATATGGCTTAAAACTAACACAACTTTGTCTCACAGTTTTGGAGACTAAAAGTTTGAAATGAAAGTGTAGGCACAGTCATGCTGCCTCTGAAGTCTGTGTGGGAGACTCCTTGTCTCTATTTTTTCCTAGATGCCAGAAACCCAGGAAAACCCAGTAGAAAAACAATTTCTGAAATCCTTTACGCCAATATAACAGATAACTCCTAGCTCATAGGTTCAGATGGATGGCACTGCACATAAGCACAACAGGAGTGCGGATGGAAGAACTTTCTTTCAGATGAGAGGAGAGAAAATACTACATTTTCTTTCTCTTTTCAGGCTTATAGAATAATTCCTTAGAGATACAGAAACCATGTCCATGCCTTTGCTGCCTTATAAAATTAGAGATATAACCTTATAGACATGCAAATTCAATGCTGTCTTCTTATTGTTAATTAGCCTAGAGAAATGGGATCTGTTGTCATGGTTTTAAACGGCCTTTTAAAATCATTTTTTGGTCAGCAGCCTGTTTCAGTAAAGGTTTCACCACTGACTCAGAGTGTCTGATCTTTCCGCAGACTGTTAATAACTATGTAATATGCCTGACATGTCTAATTTCCTTCCGCAATTTAACTAATGTTCAGTGAATGAGTAAAATTATTTGTCCCCTCTTTAGGGTCATTTTAGTTTTCTTTTGGTGGCAGCTTCCATTGTATCCTTTGCTAGAATTATTGCAGCAGTTTTTATATTCTCTAGTAAAATGTTAATAGTACATATTTGTGAAAGAACAAAGAATATAGACAAAATCAATTTGATTTTTCTCTCTTTCACACACACAAACACACAAGGATTTTTAGAATGATAATTATGTTCCATTCATTAAAAATAACTAAACAATGTAGCATTTTCTATTTAAAGAATACAGGTCAAAATATAAAGGGCATTCTTCTTCCAGGAATCAGTGGCTCTGAAGCTAAGTTCTCTATCTCCCTTAATGCATTTGGTTTCCTTTACCTTCTTAAAAAAATTAGTGGTCATGTTTATTCCTTATTTTTCTATATTCTACAAAACTACTCTGAAAGACTTGCTGTTTTAACCTTTCATTGTGCGGCCCAAATTTAGTGGCGACAAGTCTCTTTTCTTCATAGTTATATAACATAAACTCTACTCTACTATCAGAACCACAAAACAAAGCAATAAATTAAAATGCTCTCTCATGTCACATGCATGGTTTAATTACCTTGTATTCTAAGTTGTTTTTTCCTGAAGAAATCAGCTCACTTCCTTCATTACTGACAAACTGTCAGCCACATTTCCCAATGGATAAGTCACATTTTAACTGCCATTTAAAAATGATGTTCCATGAAAATGCTTCTAGATCAACTTACAACTCTAACAATCACACAGGCTCTCTTTTATGAGACAGAAGTGCTTTATGCTTACTTCCTGTTTTGTAACAAAGACTACTAAAAACATGTTTACTCAGGGGACAAAATGTGATAAAATTTATAAATTTTCTGGCTTCTTCAATGACACATTTAAGTGTGCCATTCTTCTGCCATTCTCTTGTTCTGCCTTCTTCTGTTTTCTGGTTGATTAAAATCTCTTTACACTTTTGTTCTCTAAGAGGCTAGTTCCATCATTCTGTATTAGATGAGGCTCTAATATGGTGATAGTAACTTACCAAAACCTTTGACATAATAAAAGAGATTATTTTTTTCACACTAATCCCCTTCCCCCACACCGTTTAGGACTAAAGAATTCAATGGCCAGCACAGCTGTGTGGTTTCACTGGCATATGTGCAAAGCTGCCCGCAGTTGTACCCACCATCAGTGCAAATGTCAACCTGGTGAAAAATGAAAATAATCATAGTAGTATAAGGAAGGTACTTTTGAAATTGAACCACCTAAAAGTGTCCCACGGACAAGCAGATATTTACAAACAGCATGTTTAGAACCACTAGTCCAGAGAGCTTGGCTACCTCTTTTGTTCTGCACACTTAACATATTTGAATGTTGAATAACTTTTGTCCTCATAGCACTGCTCTTCATGGAAGTGTCTCCACTTCTTCTGCCATTCTCTTGTATTGTCTTTCTCTGTTTCCTGGTTGTCTTAAAATCACTTTACACTTTCGTCATCCAAGAAGTTATTTCCATCATTCTGTATTAGTTAGATTAGGCTATAATATATAATATATAATATAATAATTTTGATAGTAACTTATCAAAACCTTTGACATAATAAGAGAGAGGTTACTTTTTTGCTGAATATAAGACTCTTGTGTTATTGAGACTGCAGGTCAGTTGTCCTCCATTTGGCAGACATTTCAGACTGCTTTGTTCATATAACATCTCCTCTAAAACAATGCTTCCAAGATCATTGGGGCGAAAGAAGAGAGGACCAGTGACTCTTAACTTAAAAGTCTCAAACCAGAAAATCACACACATTTTTCCACAAATTACCCATTGGCTACAGTTGATCAGATAACCTCAATTAACTTCCAAATTATAAGGAAACGTAAAGATGCCATGTACCCAGAAAGTAAAAGAACGAGATAAGATCATTAGAAGACCCTTAAAACTCATCACTGACTCATTAGTTAAATGTTTTAGCATTCAAGTATATACCGGGGATTTTGCTAGACATCTGTGACAAGAGATCAAAAGTCAGTACTTGGCCTCACTCGAGGGAGATGAGTAGGTGATATAATGAAACACCGTAAGCGCAGTAAGGTAAGTGCATGCAGCCTAGGAAGAGCACCAACAGGCCCAATGGCTTTGGCCACTTGGAGATCATCAACCTTCACAAGGGTAGTTTCTGAGGAACCATGGTGATCAATTCAGATTCTAGTGAGATACAATTTGAGAAAGTCATAAGCAGGATATATCTATAGAGTAATTTTAAATCGATCTGGGTGAGAATTTGAAGAATTGCCCCAAAGAAAATGAAGGATATTAAGGCCAAACTTCTTGGTACAGTGATGACAGGGTGAGGATAAAAGGAAGTAATTACAGTGAGGCCAAAATAAAGCTTGTTTTTCACATTGTTGGAAACTGTGGCTGTGGGTGAAATGCCAACTTCCAGATACTAATCAAATAATTTCCTCAGAATTAAAGCTTCCCTTTTTTTTCTATTCAATATATGCTACGGATGCCAACCATGAACTTGAATGTCAAATCTCCGCTTTACTTTGATCATGGAGGGAGCATTGTTTGGTAAAGAGACTCGAAGTTTAAACTCCCAACAGAGGCTTTCTGGTGAAAGAGGAGATGTATGCTTTTCTGTCAGGCAAACAACAGAAGGGGTTTTGTGTAAGGCCACATAAGCATAAAAACAGCAGATGCTCTTACTTTCTGTAGTTTAAAGTGTTCAGGCTGAACAAAGAATTTATCATTGAACGTACAATGGAGACTTCTAGATGTCAAAGGAAGAGATGGTTGGATGATTAGGGTGCTATTTCATGGAACAAAAGACTAGTATTATTCATTTTTAGTATAATTGTCCTTTTTTTCCTGGAATTTCCAGACATTATCTCTTCACTTTCAACAAAACTAAGAATAAAGCTTTTGTCTGTAAGCACGATTTTTAGTCATTGTACGAACAGAAAAAATTTAAGTTAATAATTAGTTAAGTAAAATGATATCAATAAATAATGTTTGTTTTGAGATTCAGGTGAATTTTAAAAAAGAAAATCATTATCTTTATAGGAGCTATGTATAAAAATTTTAATAAAACCTTCTCCGGTATTACAAAGATTTATGGCTCATAAGTTTTGAAAATATATCAAAATTTAAAATACATGGAATGAAACTGCATTGTATGACTAAGGCATTTCATTTCATGTGTATGTGTTCATATGATTTCATTTCTATAGCATTTTTTCATGAATCACCTAATTTAAATATGATGATGACTGATATTTCCCTCTTTCAGAAAATTAATAACATAATCTGTAACCACTGCAGCAATTATTCACTTCATTTTTTCCTAAACTCACAAATTCTTTGATTTTTCAGTCTTAAGTTATTAAATCTTAATACAACCCTTTATTTTATTTTGCTAGCAAATATTCTTTTTCAGCTCCTGATGAATCAACATACGCTATATACCTTTTATAATTTTTAATATAAATGTTTACAATATGAAGACAAGTCATTCTTACAGAAGTTAACCGTGTATTTCTGCACCATTGCCATTTGTGTGCCCTTAGCAACTTCAAGACATTGTAAATGATGAAATAACTAGAACTGGACAGACCTGTGCTCTTTCCCTGACTCCTGTACTCACTAACTCTTTAACCTTAGGCAAGCTACCTAACTGTTGGGTAAATTGACATAAGGTTTACCTGATTAGGCTGATGTAAAAATTATTTGATATACTGAATGTATCATAATATGAAATATGAAACATATTTCAAATGGTAACTATTAGGAATTCAAAAATAATAGTTACTATTTCTCTTATTAGCATCACCTTCAAATTGAACATATCTTCATAAGGTTAAGGCACAGAGAATATAAATGGATATATAAAGGGGATGGGTGAGGCATTCAGAATTAAAGCATATGTAAGTGTGTGTGAGCATTTACCATGCTCCGTCCTGAACTATTATTGACAAAATGACATAGCAGCAGCAATAATACTCAATGTAAAACACATACTCATGAGAAAGTGGACAAAAGCCAACAGATGCCCCATAAGCAAGCAGATAAAAATCAAACTAAGTACTGCCAAAGGAGAAAAAAAATATTAGGGAACATGGTAATTCTGCAGAATCTCACAGTCTTGAAACACTAGAAGTCCAGAAGTTGAAAAGTACAATAAATTAGGGATATGGAATGAAATTATGTATGTGTCGCTTCCTGCATCACCTCTAAAATCAATGCAGCTAATGCATTTGTTCTATACTTATTCTGTGGTGCTTGTAGGCCTTCAGGATGCTATGTTCGTGTACAATAAGTAGTAATATGGTGAAATCGATGTACTAAGCTGAAATTCACTTCTCGATAACAAGAAGCATACATAGCACTCTTAAATTCTATAGCAGTGAATTGCACAGCCACAGTAATGAACTCAATTCTTCTCTAAAGATATGCCAGAGAAAGGGTACATAAACCTGGACATTTGGAGTTTTATAATGGGGAGAAATATTTTTGCAATCATTCTAAAGTTCATTCCTTTTCAAACACAAAGGTGACAACATCTTCTTTTCTATTGGTACTTCTGAGAGATTTGACAGTCCCTACTCATGTCCACAGCTAACCAGTTAAATCCAATTCGACATTTTCTTCTTGAAAGCTTACATGCTATTACACAAATGAGAACAGGGATAACCTAGAAGGTATAAAAAGGTTAACTGAAAATTTCAAGATAGTTACATATAGATGAGAAAACGGGGATTTACACAAAATTACGACAAAGATTTGAGAGTAGTCATTATATTTACCGTAGATTACCATATTTTCTAGATATAAAATATTTTCAAAAAAAGCCCACTGGGAATATTTTGTGTACAATTAGAATTCGCCATTACTAATGCAGAGGGATCCAATGTGAAAGTCCTCTCTTTCCTTTATATTATCCATCTTTATATATATTTGGAGGGATTTCAGATTATTGATTTTATAGTAATAGTGATGATTCTGTTTGCATTTCTATCAAAAGTAATCAGTCTTAAGTTTTGAAAATAAAAATGTGGTTTTCTGTGCCATATTTCTATGCTTTAAGTTTATTTGAAATTCTCCTATTTATTCCGTTATTTTGCTTCTACATTCTAAATAATTCGTTTATACTGACATAATTCATCAGATCTCTTCACTTTGTCGGGGGTGTTTTAAAATTTAATTGTTTTAAATTCTTCACACCTCTTAACCTCACCACAGGCTGTGATAGTTTGGAGCTGTATATGCTACAGAAAAACATGTTCTTAAACTTAATCCGTTCCTGTAGGTGTGATATCATGTTAATTAGGACCTTTTTTTTTTTATAGGCAAGCACTGGGAATCGAACCTGGGTCTCCAGTATGGCAGGCAAGAACTGCCTGCTGAGTCATCGTGGCCTGCCCTAAGTTGGACATTTTGATGAGTTTACTTCAGTTAAAGTGTGGCCTACCTCAATCAAGATGGGTCTTAATCCTATTATAAGAATTTAAGTGTTGTCAAGAAGCAAAATCTGAAATATACATATTCTGAGTAAAAGTGATAGGCACTGGAAATATTAAAAGGAGAGTCCTTAATTGTTTATATCCAAATTTCAAATATTTCAGATAATAAAATGTTTTTGTGTGAAAACCCAACTGTATTTGCATAAGATAAAGTAATTATGTCTCTAAGTGGAGACTTCCCTGTGCCTAATTTTGGAGGTGCATCTTGCTGAAACACACTCATCATACACACCAGAGAGTCCTGGAAATAAGGCATTGCTTTTAGCTCTATTGTCATTTTCAAATAGCATCTTATTTTCCTCCACTCTCTCTTCATCAATTCGTTTTTCAAAAGCATTTAAATCATACTGGACATATAGGCTCTCTTTAGAACCCAGAAAACTACCATCTAAGACTGAAATCTGTTTGTTTGAGTGAACTATAGCTACCAAATTTGACCAATAAAACTTTTTTCTAATATTATTTTACTATATATAGGAAAGAAAATTCTTGGCAAAGCAAACAAATCGGAAAAGAAAAAGGAAAGAATATCGATTTTTAAAATTCACTTAACTGATCAAAGCATGAAAAAGGCATATAAGCAAAACCATTATTAGGCAAAATTTGTGTTCCTATTCCATCACTGAGGAACAGATTTGGGGGAATGATGATAAAGGTAAAAGTAGTAAAATGTTTACACTTTGAAATTTTAATCTGAGCAAGTACATACACTCCAAGAGATTAAACACTCTCTAGTAGTTTTTAAAGAATAAATAATAATTGCTCTAATGACCATTGAAATAAACTCAATTTAACTCATATTCTGTTGGGTATTGAATTACTCCCCTCATAAATGCATAGGTGTGAACCCATTTGTAAATAGAACCTTTGAAGATATTTTTAGAGTAGGTCAAGTTGACTGAGGTTATGGCTGAACTTCTGGTAAACCAAGGAAGTAGAACCAGAAGAGGAGCCTGAAGGGAATAAATCCTAATGGGGACAGAGGCAGAAATTTTAGCCTCTACTAGAACATTATAGACTTCAAAAAAGATAAAGTCTGCTGATACCTTGGAAGGGACTTCTGCTCCACTACTGTAAGTCAATATATTCCTGTCGTTTAAGCCAACCAGTCTGTGTTATTTGTTATAGAAGACCAGGCAAACTAATACACAACCTCTAAATAAAGTGATTACAAACTCCTTTACAAATATGTACTGGGAAGAAATTTGCTCTGTATTAAACTACTTTCACAAAACGAATTCAACCTGGCTTCTGAAAGATGACCCCTATTTTTAGACTTTAGCTAAGATTAATCTTTTGGGGAAAAAGATGCATTTAATTAATAGGTTTATTAAAAAAATATTTGAAAGGAACACCATATTCTCTATTTTAAAGAAATATTATTGCACATTTACAGCATTTTTAACACCTGTCCAACCTAAATTGCATTATAATTATAATTATTTTATGAAATGGATATGTTAGGGAGAAGACTTATAGTAAAAACAAATTACTGTTTATGCAAAAATTTTCAGAGTATTCCTATAAATAGCAAAAGATCCTGGTCTTTGAAAAAACTATTCTTAAATTCATCCTTGCACTCATTAGAAACTAGATTTTTTTTTTTTTTTTTTTTTTTTTTTTTGCATGGGCAGGCACTGGGAAACAAACCCAGGTCTCCAGCATGGCAGGTGAGTACTCTGCCTGCTGAGCCACTGTGGCCCGCCCTAGAAGGAATATATTTTTTACTGATATTCTACCTCCCACAATTCCACTTAGCATCATATTTTGGAAATAAAATACAATTTCTTCAGGAAGCTATTACAGTATTAGTATCCATATCAAAGCCCACTTTCCTAATTTCTCTTTCCTGGTAAGATTCAGAATATTTTTGATAAAAAGTAATGATCAAATGGTGAGTATATAATAATATCATGTTTTCTCAGTCATCAGGGAGGAAAAAGCTTTTCAGAAATATGAGATGGTATCTCTCATTTCCTGACTAGGTCCATTTTGAAGAAATTGTTCTCATTACTTTTACAATGTAAAGCCTTGTGATATAAAATTTCTCAGTAAACTTCCCAAGTCTATAAAATACCCTCTATTGTAAGGTTCAGCATATATAGAAACATCAAAATGAAAGAGCTATGTGGTGACCATAATTTTAAATGACAGAATTACATTATTTTTTAAACTACAATACCAATTTTGATAACAAAATGTTAATAGGTACAATATAACCACTATATATAAAATTGAAAATGTTGAAAGCTAATCTAAATCTGAAACACTAGCAGTTTTTAAGCGTAATAGTTAGGTATGATCCTCAATTAAGTGGCTGTTAATAATTGGATATAGGATGTTTCAAAATTCTTATAGTTTCATTACTGGTAACACTGGTAACAGTAGTTGTCATTAGGCTTATGTAACATATTTCCAGTGAGTTCGAGGTCATATTCAAATCACCATATAGAAGAAGACAACACGTTCTGCCTAGCCCTTTAAATGTTTATCATTTTGAAGTTAATTACAATAGCCATCCTGCTGCATCTGTTGTTTTGGAATTGGCTTTGCATACCACAAAAGCAGAGTATAATAAACAGGTTATAATTATAATAAATAAAGAGAGCAGAAAAGACAACAGTTAAAACTAGAACTGGATGCTTTCAATCCAAAGAGTGTCTATTTTTTATAAAGATTGATTTTTTGGGGCCACAGAATAGCACTAAACAAAAGTATGATATAGGTCAACATTTTTCTACTGTACATTTATCTGATGGCTCAGAGGAGAGAAAATAGGCTTTTAAGTATTTGGCCAGGCAAAATTGAATTTCAAGTTGGACATACCTGTGAAACATATAACACTTTGTTTGGCTTTTTAAACAGTTATGACCCCAAAAATCTAATTATTTTCATGTTTGTGATAAACCTGAATTTTCTACTTTTCAAACTGCTAGACAGATATAAACAGGTATAAACAAATATATAATATACTTTCAACAAAAAAGTATAATAAAAACATATGATGTGGAGACTATTTTTCAAGTACTTATTATTTCTTATTCAGGTATTAACTGAACACATTTTTATTGGATTTAAACAAATTTTAGTTACTTTCAAGGAATTAAGTACTATTCCAGCAAAGAATAAGTAGGAAAAAACAAACTTCTATATACTATATAAAGGTTTCTGTCTCTACAATATGCACACAAAGACATATACCACATAAGGTATTGTCATTTAAAATTAAGTCTTCTTTTACCTTTGTATTTGTGGTAATTGGTGTCACAACTGTTTTCAGAGAATAGAGAAAATTATATTACATATTTGTTATACCTTCTCTTCTTGTAGTTATCTTGTTACAAGATGTGTTCATTTATCTATGCATTGATTCTACAGGTATTATCTATGTAAGTAGTATGTACAAATGAAACTGGAGCTCAGGGAAGATTGGAGTATCTAATAATTATGGTCTGTTTTAATAATGTATAAATTTTGCTTTCCTAATAGAGAAAATTAAAATAAATGGCCAATATAATTATAATTGATAGAACTGAACCACTACATTGAATACTCTTATTTTTATTTTTCCTCTTCCATTCAAATTTTCTTATTCCCATCTTTTTGTTAAAAGCATATTATTTATATCTGCCAGTTTGAAAGTATTATGTACCCCAGGAAAGCTATGTTTTTAATTCTGATCCAATCTTATAGAGGCAACCATTTCTTTTAATCCTGATTCAATATCGTAGGTTAGAAACTTCAGATTAGATTATCTCCACAGAGCTCTTTCTCCACCCATTCCAGGTGGGTCTTTATTAGTTACAGGAATCTTTTAAAAGAGGAAACATTTTGGAGAGAGTCATACAGAGCTTACAGAAGCTTCAGAGCAGAGCTGACACAGATGTCACACTTGGAGAACAGAGACGTGGATGTTTGGAGATGTTTGGAGCCCAGCAGATGTTGCCATGAGATGTTAAGCAAGCAAGAACCTGGAGAGAGCCAAGAGAAGCCAAGAGATGAAAGCCAGCCCTGGGAGAAGCAAAGTGAGGTACCCCCACAAAAACAGAGGCTGAAAACAACGGAGCCAGGAATAAGGCACCAGCAGATGCCAGCCATATGACTACCCAGTTGAGAGAGGTGTTGCTGACCCATTGGCTTTACTTGAATTAAGGTATTTTTTCCTAGATGCCTTAGTTTGGATAATTTTATAGGCTTAGAACTGTAAACTTGTACCTTATTAAATTCCCCTTTTTAGAAGTCATTCCAGTTCTTGTTTATGGCATTCCAGCAGCTTGTAAACTAACACAGAATCTGTTTATACCCAAACACTATTCTTTTGTTTTAGTTGTTCCTAAACCTCATAAAATGGCTATAATACCATTTCTCAGGCTTATTTTTCTAACCCGGCATTATGTACTGAGACCCACTTACGTTTCTGTACAGAAAGAAGCAGCTTAACCTTGATACTTGCATATGTTTTGTCCAGGATGAGAGGTGAGTCCTAATATTTTGTATTTTCAACTTTGTAGGCTGTTTTTATTTTCTTTAAAAAAGAGCCCCAAATATAATGTTTTATAAAATTTAGGCTGTAATATAAATATTATATACTCATAATATATACATACATATATATGTATGTATATATTTCCAACATCTTGATTTTAGTCAATATATATTAAATAGTTGAATAAACATTGTATAAATAGTACACATTATTTTCCTCCTTCTCCTCTAGGATGGACTTTGGTTGTTTCCAGTTTTCTCTCTTTTTAGTTTTTTTAACTTTCTTTCTTTCTATTTTTTTAACCATATTACTATGCATATATTCCTCATGTCTCTCTAAAGCATGAATGAGAGTTTGTCTTAGATGTATATTTAGGAGCAGAATTTATCTTTTTCCCTGAATTATAAATACCAATTTGAATATACACCAGTAATTTGTAGGGCATCCTTTTGGCTCCACAAAACTCAATATGGCAAACATTAATTTTTAAATTTTATCTGATAAGGTTCTACAGATAAAAATTTAATTTACATAGAAATGCAAATAGGTATGTGAAATTTGGAAAATAAGTTGCATAAAATAGGTATATTTTATATATGAAAAATATGTATTACAGAACAGTTTTATACATCTCTATATACTGTTTTACATGGAGATTTTTGCATGTGAAATAACTTGGTTAAGAGCTACTGGTCTTAAAATTCAGATTACTGGGTGGGCAATGGTGGCTCAGTGGCAGAATTCTTGTCTGCCGTGCCCAAGATCTGGATTCACTTCCTGGAGCCTGCCCATGCAAAAAGGAAAAAAAAAAAGAGGAAAAAAAATTCCAATTATCTCTGGAAAAAAAGAATATTCTTTAAACAGGGATATATGAGGATAATTTGCTTTGCCCAACTTCTTATACCTTTCCAAGAATATATGCATATATTTTGAATTTAAAATGTAAAAAACAGAAAACAATGAAATATTCATTTCAGAGATTACTGTAAATATTAGTTTAGAAATTATAAACCTTGACAGAGTTAATTTTTTCCTCAATTATAAGGCATTCATGTTACAGGTAGACATTAAGAGCTTTAAAATAATCAGCTCTATAATCTTGCCTAGATGTATTCTAGACAAATTCAGTTTTATGCAATTCATTCTCTGAAGCCATTTTATTTCAAACTGTACCCAAGAACATTTTTATTAAGTTCCAAGATATTATTGAGCTAAAATTAGATAAATTGCATGTTACATCCATCCCAAAGTTTCTGTGCATGTCAAATGAGATCATATAATCATTTTGGGATAACTGAATTTACTGAATCTGAAAGTTCACATAAGTTCAGAGTCAATTATCCATTCTTTCCTATGATGAGAAGTTCATTTTGAATAATCTATAGCCCTTTGTGAATTGTGAGAAATTGCTTTCTGAAGTTTTTATAATATTGTTTGAAAATCAAAGAATGAAACTAAATATAAAGTTAAAATTAATAAAGATGATTTAATTGTCTTCTGAGCTTATTATTTAATCAATTATATCATTTGTGGAAAACATAACAATTTGGTCAAAACAAAGATCTAAATTTAAATATTTATAGGAAAAAGCATCAATTAATATTTTAGTAAGCTGTTCTTTAGATTTTTTTATTCCAGGCAATTACCTGTATACTATTTTCTTCACTACTGTAAGCTTTAAATAAATTCTTTTAGATGTAGTTAGCATAATAGCTAAATTTAAAAGCTTTGTTTCCAATATAGTTATTATTGGACACCTGAAATTGATTGTGCAGAATCAGGAAAGAAAATGGAACAAAGAGTACTATTATTATTTTTTTTTTTTTTTTACTTATTATTTGACCTTCAAAATAAATCATTTGACTTTCACAAAGAAAATCTTGTTACTACAGCAACAGTGAAATTCTGGGGATTGGGGACAAATATTAATTCAGATGACTTTAAGTAATCTTCCACTGAGGCATCCTCCCCCATTGTCATATTTGAGGGTAATGAATGGAGAGATATTGACTAGCTACAGTCACAAAAAAAGATGGTTGGAAAGATAAAGTGGTGATTTATTTAAAATAAAGAACTTTTAAGCAATAAAAACTCTTAAACAATGGCATGAACTTCTCTATAGGTACTAACTGAATTTATTGACAATGGAAGTATACAACCTAAAGCTCTATTTAAAAAGAAAAGGGGAAGAATTGTACAAAGATGCCAAAGTACATAGTTACATGAATCTGTCTCTTCACCACAGCAATTGTAAAAACAGTCAGGAACTGCCTGAATCAGTTATTTTGAAACTTGAGTCTAGTACAATACTGTATAGCATCCAGAAAAGAGTGGAAGGAAGAGGCTGGTAGTTATGGCAAATGCCAATAAATTGCTCTCTCTGTCCTGGTAGTTACAATTGCCCACCCACCAGTCTTGGAGCAGGCAACAGTGGGGACTGGCCACTAGCATAACTTGCATGTAGCAGAAAGGGACATAAAAATCCAGTTGCCTAAGATTTGGGGGAGAGCACAGTCTGATCATGGATCACTGCTTTTGATTAGCTAATTCAAAATAAGGCGGGGGGGTGGTGCTCTGCTTGAGCAGCCATTGTTCCATACCAACCTGGACAAAATCAGTGGAGGGGACTTAAAGATGGTGTGCTTCCCCAGAGCTGCAGAGCAAAGTTGAACAGCTGATTTCCTAGGCAGGTGATGAGTCAAAAAAGCACTGCTTTGGGAAAACATGGAAAAAGCTCCTGATAACTTTCCTGGCCCATCCCTCATGCTCTACCTAGGACGGTTTCAGAGAAGCCAGAGTTCTCTTCCCCCCATCCCAGAATTTCCCTCCTTTTGATGAGATTATCTCCAGAAAGATGTGGTATGCTCAATTGTGGGAGTGGCCTTTTAGTTTGATGGAGATGTGACTACTCCCATTTAAGGTGGGTCTTGATTAGTTTACTTGCATCCTTTAAGAGGAGAATAATTTTGAAGAGACCTCAGATGCAGGTGCAGATGCAGACATTTGGAGATGCAGATGCTTGGAGAACAGTTGCTTCAGAGATGATGGAGACACAGATATTTGGAGAGGCTTGGAGTACCAAAAGGAAGAGCAGATACCTAGACATAGGCAGAACCCAGCAGACATGCCATATGCCTACCCATGAGTTGCTAAACAAGCCAGAACCCAGAGTTGTATCCTGGAGGAAATAAGTGAAATCCCACAGATGCTTAGAGAGGAAAGTACAGGCAACGGAGGCTGAAACAATTGTGCTCAGGAACAAGGGACCAGCAGATACCAGCCACTTGTCTTTCTAGCTGTCCAGAGGTGTTGTAGACAGCATCAACCTTTCTTGAGTGCAGGTAACCACTTATTGGTGCCTTAATTTGGACATTTTCATAGCCTTAGAATTGTAACTTACAACTTATTAAATTCCCTTTTTAAAAGCCATTCCATTTCTGGTATACTGCTGTCAGCGTTAACAAACCAACATACATGAAGCAAACAATGATAGATATGAAGGGAGTAATAGATAGTTCTAAATTAATAGTAGGAACCTATTCTAGTTTGAGTTTCCAAAATGCAGATACCATAAAATAAATGGTCTGGCTTTTAACAGTGGGAATATAGTAGTTTACAAGCTTACAGTTGAGAGGCTGCGAAAAATGTTCGAATCAAGGCATTATCAGGCAATCCTGACTCCCGTCACATAGCAAGATACACGGTAGCATTGCTGGTCTCTCCCTTCCTCCCCACATTTCATTGATTTCAGCTTCTCAGTAGGGGATGAGACTCACCCTAACTGAAGTAACAAATAGAAATACCCTACTTACAATAGATTTACACCCACAGGAATGGACTAGCTTTAAGACATTTCTGGGCTACATGCACATTCACACCATTACAGAGATTTTAATTCATCAATTTCAATATTGAATAAAACATCTATAGAAAAGATCAATAAAGAAACAGAAGACTTGAACAATATCTGAAACTAACTCGCCCCCCCTCAAAAAAAAAAAAACCCCGCTAAAATACAAATTCTTTTCAAATGTACATGGATCATTCTCCAGGTTATACCATATCTTAGGTCAAACAAATTTTAGTTAACTTTAGAATATTTAGATCACACAATGTATTTTCTCTGACTACAATGGAATGAATCCAGAAATCATAACAGAGAGGTAAAAATGGACAACCACAAATATGTGGCAATCAAACAACATAAACTGAAACAACCAATGGTAAAGAAGAAATCATAAGGGAAATTAGAAAATATATTGAAGTAAACAACAATAAAAAGACATCATTATGAGGACCCAGGGCCCAGGCCCCACTCACGCCTCCATTATGAGAACAAGTCACGGCATGCAGCTGCCTATATGACCTAGACAGATATTAAATGTCAACAGACCCCCTCATGGGGAAATGAATGTCATTAAAATCCCCCTCTCCTGACCAAATGTCACAAGACCCTGCTGAAACCCTGCTGTCACTCCCTGAGACCTAAACCTCTATAAGCCACTCCAGCGGCACATGGACAGTGACTTCCATTTCTGACTGGCCACCATTGGGAAGAATCTTCTCCTGTTTGTAAGTCCCTAGTTAATTCTATGCCAGGTTGTACTTTGGTTCTCAGGCTAAGTTGAGTTGGAACAAATATTCAAAAATTTATGGGATGCAGCAAAAGTAGTGCCAGGAGGGAAACGTATAGCTCTAATTGCTTACATTAAAAAATAAGACAAACTTGAAATCAGCAACCTAACCTCAAAATTGGAAGAACTAGAGAAAGAGAAACAAACTAAACCCAAAGTGAGCAGAAGGAAGGAAATAAAAATTAGAGCAGAGATAAACGAAATAGAGAATAAAAATTTAAAAATAAACCAATAGATTCAACAGAAACAAAAATGGGTGCTTTGAAAAAAAAATGAGTAAGATTGGCAAAACTTTAGCTAGACTGATGGGGAAATAAGGAGAGAGGACATAAATAAATGAAATCAGAAATGAGAAGGGAGTCGTCATTATTGACCTCTCACAAGTAAAAAGGTGTATGCAGGAATACTATGAACAACTGTATGCCAACCTACATGAGATTGACAAATTCTTATAAACACACAAACTACCCACACTGACTGAGAATAGATGCTTTTGACACACCAATAATGTATAAGGAGATTAAATCAGTAATCATGAACCTCTTAATAAAAAAAAGCACAGGACAAGAGTTTCACAGGGGAATTTTACCAAACATTCCAAGAATAATTGACACCAATCCTGCTCAAACTGTTCCAGAAAATTGAAAAGGAGGGAACACACCCTAACTCCTTCTATGAAGTCAACATGGCCTGCATACCAATGTCAGATAAAGATGCTATGAGAAAAGAAAATAACATACCTATATCACTTATGAATATTGATGCAAAATCAGTATTGCAAACCAAATCTAACTGACACATTAAAGGAATTATTTATGATGATCAAATGATATTTACCCTAGGTATGCAAGTGTGGGTCAACATAGTAAGATGAACATAACAAACCACATTAACAGAATGCAGACAAAAAACAAATATCATATCAGCTGATGCAGAAATGGCATTTGACAAAATCCTGTACCTCTTTTTGATTAAAAAAAACACTTAGAAAACTAGGAATAGAAGGAAACTTCCTCAAAATTATAAAAGGGATATATGAAAAACCCACAATAATCATTATACTTAACGGTAAATGACTGAAAACTTTCCATTTAAGATCAGGAACAAAACAAGGATACCAACTGCCACTACTGTTATTCAGGGTTGTACAGGAAGCACTTGCCAGAGAAATTAAGCAAAAAGTGAAATAAGATGCATCCAAATTGGAAAGGAAGAAATAAATCTTTGCCTACTTACATATGATATGATCCTATATACAAAATAGTCCCAAAAAATTCACAACAAAGTACCTAGAGCTAATAAATGAATTCAGGGAAATGGTAAAAATCAACACCCCAAAACCAAAACCAGTAATATTTCTTTGCCCTTTTTTTTTTTTTTTTTTCACATGGGCAAGCACTCGGAATTGAACCCAGGTCTCTATTATGGCAGGCAAGTATTCTGCCACTGAGCCACCATTGCACTACCCCCAAAGCCAGTAGTATTTCTATGCACTAGTAATAAAATAATCAGAAAAGGAAACCAAGAAAAATTTCCATTTACAATAGCAACTAAAAGAATCAAATATCTAGGAATAAGTCTTATCAAGGATGTAAAGGATTTATACACTGAAAACTATAAAACATAGCTACAGGAAATCAAAGAAGACCAATAAAATGAAAATACTATCCATGTTCATGGACTGGAAAATTAACTACTGTTAAAATTTCAATTCTACCCAAATAAATGTACAGATTCGATGAAATTCCAATCAAAATTCCAGCAACTTTCTTTGCAGAAATGGAAGAGTCAGTCATCAAGTTTACATGGAAGAGCTCAAGCCCCCAAATAGCCAAAGCCATCTTGAAAGTTGGGGGACTCGTACTTCCCAATCTTACAACTATTGCAAAGCCACAGTAATCAAAAGAGCATGGTACTGACACAAGGTTATATGTATAAACCAATGGAACTGACTTGAGAGTTCAGAAATTAATTCTGGCTTTTGACAAAGGGGCAAAGACTTTTTTGGGGAAAGGAGAAAGAATAGTATCTTCAAAAAATGGTGCTTGGAAAGATGTATTTCTATCTGCAAAAAAAAATGAAAGTGGACTCCTACCTCACAACATATACAAAATCAGCTCAAAATGAATCAAAGACCAAAATATGAGTCATAATTATGAAACTGCTAGAAAAAAACATTGGAACGCATCTTCAGGAATTTTTGTTAGGCAAGGTTTTCCTAGACTTTACATCATAAATATGGATAGATAGGACTGCATTAAAATTTAAGACTTTTGTGCATCACAGGATATTATGAAGAAAGGAAAATGACAACCTACAGAATGGGAGAAAATATTTGAAAATCACATAGCCAAAAAATGTTTAATATCCAGAAAATATAAAGAAACCCTTCAACAACAATAAAAAGAAAAACAACCCCATTAAGCAATGGGCAAAAGATTTAAAGAGATATTTCTCCAAGGAAATTATGCAAATGACCAAAAAGCACATGAAAAGATGCTCAACATCATTAGCCATTAGAGAAATGCAAATCAAACCTCAATATGTATCATTTCACACACAACTGAATGGTCAAAAAAAAGGAAAATTACAAGTGTTAATGAGGATGTGGAGAAATAGAAACATTTATTGCTTTGGGAAATATAAAATGGTGTAGCTACTGTGGAAGACAGTTTGCCAGTTCCTCAGAGAATTCAGTACAGAATTTCCATATGATCTGACAATCCCACTTCTAGGTATATAACCCAAAGAATTGAAAGCAGGGATTTGAACATATATTTGCATGCCAGTGTTCATAGCAGCATTATTCACCATTACCAAAAGATGCAAACAATCCTAATGCCTAATCCTAATGATGAAGGGGAAACAAAATGTGGTATATGCACACAGTCGAATATTATTCAGTGATAAAAAGGAATGAAGTTCTGATACATGCAATATGAATGAACCTCGAAGACATCATGCTGAATAAAATAAGCCAGATACAAAAAGACAATTATTGATCAATATCATTGATTTGAAATAATTAGAATATACAAACAGGGTGAGAACCTAGAATCTAGGTTTCCAGGGGATTGAGTGGTAGAGTAGGGACTAGGGAGTTAAACTTAAAATGTACCAAGTTTTTATTTGGGATGATTGTGAAGTTTTGGCAGTGGACAGTGGTGATTATAATACAGCATTGTAAATATAGTTAGCAGCACTGAATTAAATATTTGAATGTGGGTAAAAAGTGGAAATTTCTGAGTTGTAAATATGTCATTAGAATAAAAATTTTAAAAAAGCCATTGAATTGTACAACACAATGAATCTTAACCATGGGCTATAATTAATAGCATAGTTATTAAAATGTTTTCATCGCTTATAATAAATGCACCACATCAATACAAGTTATTAATAATAGAATGGTATATTACTTCACAATTTCTCTAATAAAAATAAACTGAAGTGGTGACAGGCTTCTTGCATCATGTTATGACAGGGGTCCACAAACATACTTCCAGCACTAAGAGACAGAGTAAACTAAGGGTCTTTCAATCCTCAAGACAATTTTGTACTAAAAGTGTAAATGAAAGACAGTATAATCATTTGTTGTGCTAAATATTTTAACATTATTTATCATAGGTCTCTGATTTGGACATTTCTACTTCTGCCAAATCTACTTTCCAGTTTTTCAGTCTATTGGTTTTAGGACGAGATGACACAGGAAAAGCAGAAGAAAATAATGTGGAAATGGACCAATTCTTGATTTTTGGATTTCAAATGACTACAATATCAAAAAAATATAGAAAGGGGCAGTGTGGTGGCGGTTCAATGGCAGAATTCTCACCTGCCATGCCGGAGACCCGGGTTCAATTCCTGGTGCCTGCCCATGCAAAATATATATATATATATATATATATATATAATGATATATTTTCAAGTAAGAACAAAGATTCCATGTCTCTGAAACTAGAATTTTTTTTCTTTGGTAAGGGACTGGCTGATGTACAAATGTCAGCGTGCCCAAAATGAGAAATTTGGACATGGAGGAATCACCTGGGAAAGTGCAAGTTGGAATTTTTAGCTTGACCACTCTTGTCAAGACCTCACCATCTGTTCTAATTTGCTAGCTGCAGGAATGCAGTATACCAGAAACAGAATGGCTTTTTAAAAGGGGAATTTAATAAGTTGCTAGTTTACAGTTCTAAGGTTGAGAAAGTATCTCAATTAAAGCAAGTCTATAGAAATGTCCAATGAAAGGCATCCAGGGAAAGATACCTTGGTTCAAGAAGGCTGATGAAGTTCAGGGTTTCTCTCTCAAGTGGAAGGGCACATGGCAAACACAGTCAGAGTTTCTCTCTCAGCTAGAAGGGCATATGGCAAGCATGGTGTCATCTACTAGCTTTCTCTCCTGGCTTCCTGTTTCATGAGGCTCTCCAGAAAGCATTTTCCTTCTTCATCTCCAAAGCACTGGCTGGTGGACTCTCTTCTTCATAGTACTGCAGCATTCTGTGCTCTCTGTGAATCTCCTAGCTTTCTCTCTCGTCGTTCTCTGTTATAGGATTCCAGCAAACTAATCAAGACCCACCCGAATGGGTGGAGACACCTCTCCACCTAATCCAGTTTAACAACCACTCTTGATTGATTCACGTCTCCAGGGAGATGATCTAATTACAGATTCAAACATACAGTACTGAGTAGAGATTAGAAGAAACTGCTGGATTTATAAAATGGGATTAGGATTAAAACACGGTTTGTCTAGGGTACATACATCCTTTCAAAGCAGCATACCATCCATTGCTCAGAGCCATTAGAAACTGATTTTCCTTGTGGTACTATGGTGAAGGAATTACCATTTATTACAGGTACAGAAGATTTTCTTTATTTGTCCTTCCACTGACACACCTTCCATAGAAAATCACCTTTTGGCATTAAGCAAATGTGATGTCCATCCAGGCCTTTAAGCACACATCCTTGGCAATAGTAATTGTGGGCAAAGATCTCTTATTCAGCCAAAGATGTTCAGATCCCAGATATAGAGGGACATTTAGTGACCTAATGGAGTTAGAGAAAAATCCTGCACTTGAATGTGGCCAAAAGAAAAAAAGCAAAAACACTCCATCTGACACCTTTGTACTCATCCAAAATTCCCACTAATGGCTAGCTACAGAATGCTCAACTCTGGTCCTTAAAGTTGAACATGCATAACAATCATCCAGTTGAGTTTCCTTAAATATTTATGTTTTTTATGCCACATTCTGAAGAATTCTGATTCAGTAGGTTTGGACTAAGGTTTTTTTTTTTACAAAAATCACCTGGATTTGTAATCCAAGCTGCTCATAATTTGGATTTGGAAGAACACCAGTTTATCCTAAAAATTATATGAAGTATTGTACCTATGATTATTAGTCCACACTTAATTTGCTCTAACAAACACTGTCTCTTGAGAATGTCAGAGCCAGGGATATGTTCTGTATCTCAGCAGTAAATTACCAGGTTAAGAAAAATCGTTGTACATATACATAACAGCAAATTTAAAAAGCAAAATTGTTTGACAACATTTAGGGTTCATTTTTAAATTATGGGTTGCTTTATAAACATGAACTCAAGTCATACAACATCCCTGGTGTTTACATCGTAAGTTTCAGTTTCAAAAGTTGACTTCAAGAAACTGACAGAGCAGTCAAGAGCCCAGAGCTAAATTCAACTTCATTAATGCTGAAGTAGTAGATAAAAGAACTTTTGATCAGAAAATTCTTCAAAAATTTTGTTATAAAAGTCATTCTTAGTTTGGCTCAGAGTTTCAGATTTCTTTCACTGCTTTAGGGTCCAATTACAACTTATGTTGTTTCAGGGAAAGTCTTAAAAAAATAAAAAGAGTAGAACTAATTAAAGCAAAAAAGAAAAATTATATTATCTATATTAAAGATAATGTTACAGTCATATGTATACAAAGTAGGCATTTCCAATATTATATTATTTCTATTTTTTTTTCTCATTTTAGCATGTTGCTTTATGAACTAGAAGAGGAATGCAAAGTAATGGGTGCTTTAGGTATATTTAAAAAAAATGATTCGCTTATAAATGTCTACCTTGAGCTTTTAAAGCAGATTTTTCTCAAGCACTGGAGGCACAGCCATGCCAATGTCACTCCACTGCATAGGGAGGAAATCTCAGAAAAGTAGATGAAGAATAAAGACAAAGAAAACTTAGAGAAAGCAGTGAACCACTAAATGTAGGCACTGTCATATGAGAAAAATAGTACTACTTTTGGATTTTGGTCCCAAACCATATCTTTATGTCAAGCAAATCCTTGTATTTTTATTATATCCCTTCATAAAAGTTCACATAAGAATCTGAGAAAAAGTTTTAATTCACAATGAATTAGGGCAAATATCTTAATAAGCTAATTTAGCCACAGATACTTACTGAAGATTTTAGTGATAATTTTAGGTACATAATTTAAATATGGGTCTGGGTACTAATAAAATTTACTTGCAAATGATTAATGATTAAGGACACTTTGGTAAGTGTTGTGTAATTTGTACACCGATGCTCATAAAGAACTGTATTATATTTAACTATTAGTATATGTGTGAAATTTATAAATTGTCTTATATTTCTGAATTGCCATATTACTATGCCGATAGCATGAAGTAAACTTCATAGAAAGACAGAGACAGTGATGAATCTGATTAGAGCTGAACTCAGGGAAAATTTGTCTGACCTAAAGCTTTTGGGAACACTCAAACATAACTTCGTGAATTTTAGAAATTGTTAAATATTGCTATTGCTACTGGGAAATATGTTTAAAATCCTGAGGAATAATTTTCTTGAGGGACTCCAAATTTATAAGAATCCATCCACTTTCATCATCTATTTCCTAAAATCAATATAAAGACAACATCAGTGGGTGACCCAAACTCCCAATATTTTACCTTGATCTGCTCACCATAGAATTCTTGCAAAGTAGCTCCCAAGCCCGTTTGAATTAGATGAGCATTTTCTAATGATGCATATCCTGATCTAACTTAAGCTAAATTCATCTAAATAAGCACTACTTTAAAAATTATTGTCCTTTTCACTGTACTCTAAATTTTTATTCCCTCGATTTTTCAATTGATAAGAGATGGAATTTTTTAATAGACTATTTTTTTAGAGCAGTTTCAAGTTTGCAGAAGAACTGGGCAGAAGTTCAGAAAGTTACCATATACCTTGACTCCTTACTCCCTCTACCCCTTCACAAAGGTTCTCTTATAATTGATGAATCAATATTGATATACTGTTATTAATAAGAATCCCTAGTTTACATCAGGGTTCTGTCTTTGTGCTTTACTGCTCTAAGGGTTTTGGCAGATGCAAAATGTCATGCATTCAACATAACAGTTTTATATAGAAAAGTTTCAGTGCTGAAAAAATGCCATTTCCTCTCCTCCCTCATATCCCATACCCCTGGTGGCATGGGTTATTTAATTATCTCCATAGCTTTGCATTTCCGCAATGCCATATAGTTGGAATCCTACAGTATGTTGCTTTTTCAGACCAGGTTCTTTCAGTTAACAATACGCATTTAAGCTCTCTCCCTCCATGTCTTTTCGTAGCTTTATAGCTCATTTCATTTTTTTTAAGGGATTCTGCCAATACTTTTTGATTATCTGCTTAATATACTCTAAGATGTATTGAGGCATTACGTTATGCTATACAGGATTAAAGGACCTCTTTCTTATTCTGGGCTCCCTGTGTTTCAGTTGTTCAAATGAGCTATACAGGTAGCTTAAGTTAGATTATGTACTACAGAAAATTTTGGTTCCAAACCAAATAAACCTTTCTTCCTTTGGTCTCAAAGTGTATGTGTGGTTCTAAAATAAAGACATTGTTTTCCTTACCCCTGTGTTCTGAATATATATATATATATATTCATATATTTACTTATATTTACATATATATACATGCATACATATATATATAAAACAGCCTCTAGAAATCCAGAAATAATAATTACCACTCCAGACTAAATGCGTCTGTTATAAAAGCTTACAAAATAGGAGGCTGTTTTCTTGTAAACATTTTCTAAATGTGACCATACCATGGTTATTTTCTTGTTTCCGGCTTATTTTTCCTCACCAAAGTTCCCACAGATTCATTCATATCATTGCTTGCCTCACGACTTTGTTCCTTTTTTGCAGCAGCACAACATTTGTTCATACATGTATATCATTGTTCATCAATCTACTCAATATAGCTCATTTATTTTTATTATTGAATAATAATTCATTATATGGATTTATTAAAGGGTATTCTCCCATCCATCTATTGAAGAACACTTGGCTTCCGATTTTGGGTATTTATGAATAAAGCTGCTACAAACATTTGTATGCAGGTTTTAGTGTGAACATAAGTTTTCAATTCATTTGCAATATTTGGACTTTTTAAATATTTAACACATGTAATGTTTGGGTGTTCCCCAAAACATGCATATTTCTGACACCAATTGCAAATTCAGGGGTCTCCTATACCACCCACAGTTTCAATAATTCATTAAGATGCGCACAACTCAGCAAAAACGTTATACTCACAATTATGGTTTATCACAGAGAAAGGGTATAGCTTAAAATCTGCTATGGGAAGGGAAGTAAAGTTCAGTTTCCAGGGGAGCTCCAAACATGAGCTTAAACTTGTCCTCTCCTAGTGAAGTCTTACACACAGCACTTTCTTTTTCCAGAGTTTTTATATTAGGAGTTGGTCACACAGACATGGCTGATCTTAGCCCTCCCAGAGGTTAGACTGATACCACATAACCAAAATCCCCCACTATAAATTGCATTGCTGGCTTAGACTATCTTGTAGGCCAAGACCCCCAGGCAAGCAGACATTCTTTATGGGGCAGGACATTCCTAAATTTTAGATATTTCCTTCAAGGATCTGAGGACAAAGGTCAAATTTATCCTTGGACAATGTTAAATGACTGCACGGTAGCTTAAATCTAACTTATTTAATTAACATTTATTTATACAGTTTGGAACTCAATATGAAAAGATTCTACTCACAACTCTGCATTAATACCCAAAGCATCATTTTCACCTCACAGTGTTTTATCAGAAAATGTGTAGAGAATTTCATTATTATAATGTTAAACCTTATTCCTCATCAGTTTATAAAGGAAGTTGATAATTATAATTTAAAGATCTTGGAATAGTACACATCAAATTGTTGTGCCTTGTCACTGGGAAGTTTACTCTGACATTGCATACAAAGAAAATGACAATAAAAGGGAACCAATAAGATAATACAACACTAATTTTAAAACTCTACTATTAGAAGAGACAGAATCTTATACTGGCTTTGGGACTTACTTATTATATGGTTTGAGCAAATAACTTTTCTAGAACTTAATTTGCTTATCTATAACCAGTGAGTAGACAAAACTAGATTGATTTTAAATCCCTTTACTACTTCTAAAAGGCTACATATTTATATCTCTCATAAAAAAATAATAAGAGGTCTATGTAAAAGTTAACTCATCTCTAAGGATAAAATCAGGTCATTAAAACAGCATTGTTCAAATATTAAAAGGAACCAAAGAAATATTTGAGTCATTTTAATATTCTTATTATTATCATTGAATGGATTTTTAACGAGCTCTTCCTAAAATATCTGAGAGAATTGAAAACATACACATGTAGGACAATTTCTAATAAAACCAAATCAGAAAATTAAACTTATTTCAATATTCAAAATCGACACAGAACCCTTTTGCTCAATATGATGGAGCTTTGTTGGATTTTGCCTTAATTTTTAGGTTAGTGATATGATTTTCAATTTTATTTCTAACATATAAATGAACAAGTTAAAAATCATTGTAGTTCAAATATACTTTTAGTTTTGAAACGATGGGTCTCCCCATTTAAATATATCAGGAAAATAACAATAATAACTTGAATGGTACTGAAAGACAATTACAAAATGTGTACTAATTCTTCATACTTTAAGCTTTTTTTTTGGTCAATGCTCCTATCTTTGTACCTATCATAAAGCCACAGTGGTCAAAACAGCATGGTACTGGCACTTTGAGCATTTTAAGTGCTTTTTCTTAACCTTGAAATTTTACATTTCCCTAGAAACTCTTCTCAAGTAAAATATCAATTTCAGCTTAGACAATGTTTTATTTGGATATTACCTAATAGCCTAAATATTTGTTTCAGTAGCAAACATTTGTTCTTCCAGGAAATGTTTCCAAAAATGACTATTACTTTCAAGAGTTTTGGCAAATGCATGCTATGGGCAGTGAGTTTGGCCAACTGTTTTTCCATCTGCTACTACTGATTCCCTGTTAGACAGAAATGGGGATCTCAGGCCTCCAACTAAGGTAAAACAAATATTTACAACAATCTACACATTTAGTACAATCTTACCAAGAGATATTATGCTTTACTTGAATGATTTCGAAATCGTTTTGTGCTTTCCCTAATTGTTCTTTTGAATGTGAATATATAGCTCTTAAAAATAATCTATTGGAGTGGTACTTACATAATGAAAGAAAAAATTAATCATGTACATATCTAATTTTTTAATGAGAAAGATAGAACTGGAAAGATAAAAATTTGCTGACTGAATTTCCTCATTAAAGTCTCAAGTAGCTCATCTTTATCCTTTATTAGGATATCTGATTTGACTAGATCCATGTTCAAATTAATATGAAAATGGATAAATTCATTTGATCAGTCAACAAGGCCTTGAAAATTAGAAAATTATTTGTTGGGGGATGGGAGATTAAGGGTGCATTAACTCATATGTTCATCAGAAGAAGAGGGTGGCAAGTGCTGAATGGAAGTAGAGTTGTTGCCCAGTCGCTTTTCTTGCCCTTTTAAACAAAACTCTTAGAGAAATTCTGGCTAACGATCCAGTCTCAAGCATGTACAGAAGACTGGATTCATTCTGAATCTCTGTCATACTGCTTACTTTCATATTCCTGGCATTCTCATTCACTGAATCTATACTTCTCCATTATGAATCCACTTTGGCCTACCTCCTTGCTCAATGTCTTCTCTCCAATTTATTAAATTCAAAGGCCACACTCTACATTCTAAATGCTGACTCAGCATGGTTTCTTGATTCTGAAGTGTGTTGCAGTATTTGATAAGAGACTTATTATTTTTCCCTTTCCCTTTATCTGCTCCTTTTATTTATTTTTTTTTTTATTATTTTTTTTTTGGATGCTGGTGTAGAATCACTACATGGAAGGACTGATACTACAATTCAGTTTTGCAGACAGTTACTTTAGATGACTCATATATCAGGATGGGGAAGAATTTAAGGAACATGCTCTTATTGGGATTGTCATGACCGAATGTATACCAATACTTCTTCTGCATCAGGGTTCTGAGTCAATCGAGAACAGAATATAATCAGTGAATAGAATACCAAGTATAATCACAAGTATTAATAAAGCCAGATTAGATGAGAAATTTAAGTATAGCTAATGGTTATACTCATTAATTTTTGTGCCACTTGAAGTTTAGACCTAAAAATCGGAAACTGAGAAAAGTTCATTTCTGCAGAGTAGATGCTCTTTCCTAGTCCCGTGCCTCTTGCTCGCTCACATGAGGAAGGAGTAGAAGCTGTCACATTCATGAACGTTAATAAATTAACTCCACTCAGTTGATAGACCCATCAGATCCATTTGTAAATAGATAATTCTTCCCACCTTCATGAGGAGGGATGGGAGGCTGGGTAAATTTAAAGGAAATCCCTCTTTCTGTAAATCAGCATTTGGAAAAACCTATTTTCAGATTTTGTTCTCTAATTTTCCTAAGCTTAGTCTTGAAGTCCACAGTAAGCCTGTGGTTTGGCTGTCTTCCTCAAGATATCAGGGTAGCAGTCCCTCAGGGCAGCTTGGTTCCCACCTTCATGAAGACCTTCTCCTTGGGGCTTTGGCCTGAGACTACTAGTGACAAATTGCTGGAGAAGATTTAACCTCAGAAGTTCTGGAATAGGTCAGAAGTACGCATAAATAAAATTTATAAATAAAATCAAGCAAGGCCAACTTTACTCTCAAATCATCTTGCTACCTATTTGCAAAAATGATGTCTTCCAATTCTACATTGCAGTTCCCTTGTAATTTCTCCAAATCCTAGATGTGGGAACAATGTACCTTAAATTCTCCCTGGTCCATTGGTATTGATGTACTAGAATTATTTTTCTAAACCACTGTCTTTTATACCAACCTGTTGCTTCCAGTGGTCCCAGAATAGCATAGGTGAGGTTTTTTAAAATACCACTTCCATACCATCATGTGAGTGCAGTCAGTGGAATTGACTAAGGTAGGGTCCCAGCCAGCAAAGCCATTAACAGTATCAGGCTCAGGAGGATGAGTTTTCACCTTGATGGTAGGAAAAATGTTCATGATATATTTGTGTTCTATTTAACAGTGTAAGGATAAGGAAAAACAAAATACAGAAAGAGATAAAGACCACGTTGATGTGTTCCTGGGAGACTTGTTCCTGGACTCTACCTGGCCTGAGTCCGGCTATGCTTTGTGATTTTTGAGGCTCCCTATGTGTTTTTTGTTTTGTATGGTGGGGTCACATTTCATTATTTTTCCATGTGACTATACCATTCTTTCAGCACCATTTGTTGACTTTTTGTTTGTTTTGCTTCTTTGGTTTTTGGGAATTGCATGGACTGGGAATTGAACTCAGGTCTCCTACATGGCTGGTGAGAATTCTACCACTAAGCTACCCTTGCACTCCCACTGCTTATATTTTTGAGACACCATCTCTCTTAGGACCTTTAATAAGCAAAGGACAACTGGAAAAACTGTATCCTGTATGCAATTTTACCTGTATAGAATGTGCCTATACTTGGCTCAAACTTGACTAATTTTGCCAGGGTCTTGGGAGGCGAGTTTTGTCAATAAGTAAAGAGTTCTTGAAATTTGCTTATAACCTGCTTTCCCACAGCTAGAGTAATTTAATAATTTTTGTGGTGCTTTTGCTTTCTTGATTACCTTTTAATTCATACCATGCATTAACCTTATTTGCTAGACACATGTCAATATAAGCCTTCCTGCATATGAGAATTACAGATTCCTAAGTCAAAAGTAAACAATATGGACCAAATTTAACCTCGACAAGATTGTGAATTTTTTTTCAGAGCCCTCTGATTTCTGCTCTCATAAGTTCTTTCCTAGGCATATGAGCTGCATATAGTAGAAATAATCTAATATATTCTCTTTTACCTTTTAATATTCCAGACCACAATGCAACTGATTTAGGGTTTCAGTAGCCTCAGCCCTTGTTCATGAATTCATTTATATAGTTAAAATACTCTCTAGAAAATACTAGCCAAAAATATTTATTTGCTTCATGTAGTATTGCAAAAGTTCTTGCCAAAGATGGCCTTAAAATAAATCCTGACCAGATGTGCTATGTTAGGTCTCTACTAGGACCCAGTAGATAACTGATATTCCCACAATGAAGAGATGCAGATCTGCCTTTTCTTGTTACTCTAATTTATAACAATCAGTTCTGAAGGCTCTGTTTTTAAGTTTGAGGAGTGTAGCTTACTTTGTTAGCAGGCAATTTGGGTTGGCAAATTCATAACTTTGTTACTTGGACAACTCCAGTCACATGTTTTCTAAATAGAAACTTCATATCATTAAGGCAAAGCAAGTTGACTTCAATTTCCTATGCCCTAAATTTTCATCAAGTTCACCATCTATGAATACCTTGTGGGTTTTGTCTTCACACTCTCCCTCATGAATCCTCTTTTCTACAGCCCTGATTGCTTTTCAGAAACTTGGGCATTGTTAAGCTGTTGTTTATTGATCTCTGTTTGTGGATTAATACCTTTATCTAACATTGTCCCCCAAATAGGAATGTGTAGTTTAAATGATAGTAAGATTTATTACTTCTTAGGCTTGTAGGTCATGCAGTAATAATTATTTCTGGAAACTCCAACTAAATTCCATTCTGAACAGTCTAATTTTATTGAGGTTTTGTTTCTTCCATCCATTGTCTAATTTGATCCTGGATTGTATTAATTGTAGTCCTCCCTGTTTCTCCTGCAGCTTGAGTCATTCTGCTTGGATCTTCCCTTAATTTCTTAATTTCACAAATTTCATAAGCATGTTTTCTCAAAATGTGAATCTCTGTCCCAAATAACAAAATTACCTTGAAGTTCAAAATTTTGTGTTCTTAAGAATGATCTTCCAGCCTTACAAGAAATACTAAAGGGAGCCCCGTCAGCTGATAAAAAAAAAAAAAGAGAGAGAGAGAGAGAGAGAGAGAGAGGAGAGGGAGGTCTGGAGCAGAGCACAGAATTGAAGAATATGAGTAAAGTTAATCTAAAGGACAGGAGAGAAAGAAGGAAAGTAATATACATATCTAATAAATAGAAACTAAAGAACAAGATGGTAGAGTCAAGAACGGCTCTTACAGTAATTACTTTGAATGTTAATGGACTAAACTCACCAATTAAAAGACACAGACTGACAGAATGGATCAAAAAACATAATTCAGGGAAGTGTGACAGCGGTTCAGTGGCAGAATTCTTGCCTGCCAAAGACACAGATTGAAAATGAAAGGATGGAAAAAAGATCTTCTATGCAAGCTGTAACCAAAAGAAAGCAGGAGTAGCCCTGTTAATAGCAGACAAAATAGACTTTAAATGCAAAGATGTCATAAGAGTCAAAGAAGGACACTACATATTAATAAAAGGGACAATTCACCAGGAAGAAATAACAATCATAATGTGTATGCTCCCAATCCAGGAGCTCCAAAGTACATGAGGGACACACTGGAAAAAACTGAAGGGAGCTATAGACACATCAACAGTAATAGTGGGAGACATCAATACACTACTTTCGCCTATAGCTAGAACAACCACACAGAGGATCACAAGGAAATAGAGAACCTAAACAATAAGATAAATGAATTAGATCTAATAGACATATATAGATCATTACACCCCAAAACACCAGGACACACATTTTTCTCTAGCACACATGGAACATCCTCCAGGATAGATCATATACTGGAACATAAACTGAGCCTCTATAAATTTAGTAAGTATGAAATTATCCAAAGCACTTTCTCTGATCACAATGGAATAAAGTTGGAAATTAATACTCATCAAGGAACCTGAACTTTTAAAAATATATGGAGATTGAACAACACACTCTTAAATAATCAGTTCAAGGAAGAAATTGCTAGAGAAATTGGTAACTATCTAGAGACGAACTGTAATGAGACTATAACATATTAAAACGTATGGGATGTGGCAAAGGCAGTGTTGAGAGGGAAACTTATTGCCCTAAATGCCTATATTAAAAAATGAGAATGAAGAAAACTTGAATATTTAACTGCTTACCTGGAGAATTTAGAGAAAGAACAGCAAACTAACTCTAAACCAAGTAAAAAAAAAAAAAAGAAAGAAAAAGAAGAGAAATAATACAGACTAAAGCAGAAATAAACTGGAGAACAATAAAACAGAATCAACAAAACTAAAAGTT
The DNA here is from genome assembly GCA_004026745.1 of Myrmecophaga tridactyla. NCBI lineage: Eukaryota > Metazoa > Chordata > Mammalia > Pilosa > Myrmecophagidae > Myrmecophaga > Myrmecophaga tridactyla. Next base: position 35,852 of record PVIY010020622.1, read on the forward strand.
GGTTCTTTGAGAAAACGAATAAAATTGATGGTCCCCTAGCTAGAATCATGAAGAAAATTTTAAAATCATGAGAATATTATGAACAACCACATGCCAACAAACTAGACGACTTAAATGAAATGGGCAAATTCCAAAAGCACAAAAATTCCCTATACTAACTCAAGAAGAAACAGAAGATCTCAACAAACCAATTACAAGTAAAGAGATCCAAAACAGAAATCTTCCCACAAAAAAAAAGCCCTGGACCTGAGGCTTTACAGGAGAATTTTATCAAACATTTCAAAAAGAACTAATGCCAATCCTGCTCAAACTCTTCCAAAAAAAATTGAAGCAAGGATGGATCACAGTGGTTCAGCAGATAGAGTTCTCGCCTGCTATGCCAGGCACCCGGGTTCCATTCCTAGTCCCTGCCCATACAAAAAAATAAAAAAATAATAAATAATAATAATAATAAGATGAAGAAGCAAAAGGAATGTTACCCAACTCATTTTATGAAGCTAACATCACTCTAATACCAAAATCGGATAAAGATGATAGAAGAAAAGAAAACTATATACACACACACACTTTATATTTTACAATGAAAAGTGGTTAAAAAACTATAGGTAGTTATATTAGATAAAATAAATTCCTGAAATCAAAAATTTGAAAATATTTAGTAGCATAGCTCACTACCATAGCAAAGTTGATAGCTGTAATAACTTTTTGCTTGATATTTTGAGAACGGAGTTTTGATAGTTAATTAAATGGTAGTTAAGATAGTGTTTAATATTTAGAATCCAAGAAAATCTGATATCTGTATCTATAGCGTTTTTTCTCCTTCCTTGCTTTATTTTTAAATTGGTTTATGACACATTTTGTACAAATAGGCTTTTTGATGATTACTTAGATTTTTTTTTTTAATATACCTATGGATAAGCTAAGACATCCATTTTAGGAGTTAAGATTTCCATATGATCATTGTAAAATTATTTGCGTCATCATATATTTCTGAAATCAGGAAATATTTAGTAACATAGGCCATTACTTTAGCAATGAAGATATTTGTAAATTCTTTTTACTTGATATTTTGAGAATATTCACAGTTTTGACAGCTGATCAAATGGTATCTAAGTTAGTGTTTAATACTTAGAATTTAAGAACTTTGCTGTCTGAATTTGTCGATTTTTTTCCTTGTTGTTTTAATTTTAAATTGGTTAATGAAACTTATGATGCAAACACAGGATTACAATGAGTACATGGGTACCTTATTTAAATATGTCTATGGTTAAGCTAAATAAGATAACCATTTTTGGTAGTCCTAAGTATAGTGTTTGTTTTCTTAAATTAAAAATAAATACTTTCAAGAAAAGAAAAAGGAATAGAAAGTGCCAAAAGAGTTCCTGCATTATAGTTTCCTCAGAGAACATCTGTGTTCTTTTTCATTAGCTACTGATATCTGTTTCTTTCCATGAAACGTCCACTGGCACTTTTCCTTTTTTTTGCACTCATAACCTTGAAGACCTATTTTCTGCTCTTATTACTAAGAACATTCATTTTGAGCACATCTTAAGTGTTAGTAATATTTATATGATAGGGACCTCTATTTTCTCATGAAATTTCTTTAATTAAAAAGTCCACCACATATCTTTGAGTAAAGCTATTCTCTGCAGTCCCAGGAATCATAAATAAATTTGGCACATAGTAGTGAAGCATGGAGGGAATGGGAAGGAGAGAAAATATACAGGGTTTGTAAATTAGAATGAAGAATACAACAGAGTGTAACTGTAATGAATCCAACAGAGCCTCATTAGGCTACACCAAGAAATTATCCTAAAGGCAACATTAATAAAATCAAAGAATACCCTCAAGGTCAAAGACCCCACAAATACTTATCCTTGTGTTATTTCCTGGGGCATACACCAGAAGCTGTAAGTTAAAAGAGCTCATTAAAGCCAATGCTTTTCCTTGCCTTGATTTTGAACTAACTGAAAAATAAAACAGCAGAGCCAGAATTGGAGCATCTTCATCACACAATTGTAGGACACAGCTCTGCACAGAGTTCATGGGTGTGCAAACTTCCTGTGCCTTAAGTCTCATCCTTGGAATAGAAAACCTGAGGGAAATTTAGAGAAGCCTAGCACACACACTTACCCAACCCTAACAACTGGTGGGAGAACAGCAAGAGGAAACCAATCTCCTATAGGCCAAGCCTTTTGTTAGATTAATCCCACTCAATTAAGCACTATGATTTAAGCCCCATCCAGGACATGCACTCCACATTTGCAGAGAGTAGTAAGAGGCAGGTAAGGGCAAGAGGCAAGGTGTCCAGGAGAAATCCATCCATATGAAACTGTATGTTCTATCGTACTTCTAAAAAATTACGACTCTGCCTGTCACTTCCAGATTCTACGTGGAGCCTAGCAGACAATAGCAAAAACATTGTCCCATCACAGGGGCCTCATTCTCTGAGTATCAACCAGTGCATTTTCCACTATGTGAGAAAGAGCACTGAGTTTTCTTCAACATGAAGATTGTGATACAAATAGCTTAATTGGAGCAGATATTCTACATGTGACACTGCCAGGGCATGGGAGGGATTTGGGTGAACATGAGTTTCAGGAATTCTGCAAGTATGGACTTGAATAAATAATAGATTATTTTCATTGCACTGTTCTTGAGCATCCTATTCCTGAACAGATTTACTATAGCATTATCTTTCAAAACAGCAGGACTGATAGAAGAATAAAAAGGAATGTGTGGGTATTGAGAGACATGGTCCAGATACCATTTCTGACATACTTGCTACCCCTCAAAATAACCAAACCTCAGTTATCTAATTTCTAAAATGTCCTGGCACTTTTTCATGCCATGAATGTGCATAGTAAAAGAAGCATACAAGATTTGACAACACTTTGAACACTAAAACGTATCATTTTTTTTAACTGGTACACCCAGCGTCTAAAGCAGTTCCAGACTCATAGGAGGCATATACACAAGAGTGTATTTGTTAACTAAAGAGAACTTGTAAATACACAATATTTAATTTCTATTATCTTCAGTCACAGCATTGACCTAATATTGAACTTTCCTTCTTTCCAGCCTCTGTAGGAATTCTAAAATGTGATAGTGGGAAGCTGTTTCAGGAAATGTGTACGTGTGCACATGTGTTTGCATTGACTACACACACACACATCTAATATTTTGATAAGTGAGAACACATGAATATATCATTTCGCCAAGAGATTGGTTCAGCCAAGAAAAACTTTAAATGGGCCAGCAGAGAACAAAAATCCAAGGGTTTTCATATGCAAATTACACTGGAAACAGAGGAAAAACTAACTACCACAATGTTTTCTCCAAGTGGCTACAGATCACCTGCTCCTGTCTTAAACTACATATCTCTTTCTTCTACTCCCAAGCTACAGAGCCTATGATCCTTCTCACATTGAGATTCTCTTGGCCAAACTTCCTCTATTCCTAGGTTGTTTTTCCTCAATTTATAATCTTTATGTGACACATCATTTTCATTTCTGTGAAAAGTTGGAAACATTTATTCATACCAGTTTCAGTACTGCTATTTCCTAAATCATAAAATTCTTGATATCTTTTATTGATAGGGTAAACTTTTAATGCTACTTAGATGTATATTTTAAAACCTAAATACTTGCTCTCATCTAAGAGGGTGAATTTGTGCACTCACATTACTCAAGGATCAGAGATACATAGTGGAACTGAATAATTATGAACTATCTTTGATATTGGCAGAATTAAATACTGAAGTTCTTAAACTCTGGGGTAACTGATGTGCAAACTCTCAGCCTTACTGTATTTTCTTTTTGATTTAAAACACTGAGATAGTTTGAACTATGTCCAAGATCTATTTGGAACAATAAAAACATTTCAGCAACTTTTGGCAATTATTCTGCCACAAAGGAAAACACAATTTTGAAGATGACTAAATCAGCCAGTGTTTTATATACACACTTTCTTGTTATTTTCCTCTCTCTTTTTTAATTGAAACTGAGAGGTGCTATATCTTACCTGAGAGCTCAACTTTACAATTAAATTATTTTTACCTTTTGACATCATTTCTAGAATTTGCTGTCACCTTAAATTGTAACAGAAGAGTTTTCAGTTTAATATAAAAAGGGGCAAGGGCTGATTTTGATCCCTGGAGAAATCAACATTTGACATTTTGAACCCTGAGAAATCTGTTCCTTAATCTTGTATCCAGCTAGCGTTATCTTAGAGATTTCCTTGAAGGTCAGGGGCTAATTAAAAAAATAAAAATTAAAAATAAAGGGAAAAGGAAAGCATCTTTCCCAATCTTTGCAGATTGACCTTTACAAGTGCTCTCTTTCAGGGTTTATCCAAACGATAAGTTTAAAGAATAATCCCAGGTCAAAGATTAGTGGCTTCCCTGTCTTGGGCATGTGTGTGTGTGTCCCTAGGAATTCTCCCACGTACATGATTCCAAATATCCCACTTCCCTAGGGAACAGTTTCCTCATGGTCCTGGGCAGTGCATGCTGTGTCCTATAACCAGTAATCTCTTGCCCCAGGCAGCACCATTAGACTGGTCTCCCACAGCATTCTGTATGAGAGCTCTATGAAGAGTCTTCTCTACACAGGGCTAGTTCTGGGACAATGAGTCTCTCAGGCCACCACCAGGTAGATCAGGCCAGACATACATGTCACCAGTGTTACTGGGTTACTATGTTCCCTTCAGAACTGAGACCTGGGATCCTATCACTTTTCATCCAGGTCTTGACCTATCACTGCAGTTCTTTAACTGCTTTCTGGGGCTTTGAGAACAATATTTCTGCCAGTTCTTTCTTGTTGTTCAAAACTTATATGGGGGAATGGAGCATTTCACATTGTCATGCTATTTGAGTGGGAATTCCTGGTTATAGATTTTGAGATGGTCTAGGTTTCAAACTTGGAAGGGGGGGGTTAGCTTGCATAGGGTAAAGAATAAATTGTTAGAAAAGAGATCAAGGAACAAAGAGACCAGGATGTTGCATGGATAAACCATAAGAAAATTGCTAGCACCATTAGGAACTGATATAAAGATAAGGCTGGGTTCCTTTTATTTCAAGTGAATCAGTTTCAAAAGATTTTCTTATAAGCAAATAATTTCTGTATGCACAACTCCAGAGGAAAAATTACATTTTGTGTTTTCTTATATATACCACTAGTCTAGACTTCATAATAAAATATCTAGGATAATATATAGACTTTGTCTTTTATTATGGCACCATGGGAAAGTAGTAAGGTTCTGAGTTTGGATATTGCTCTCTACACACTATAACAACAATAGATGATTGATATAGTTAATAAAAATAGAAATATATCTTCTGTGCCAGTTTGAATCTGTTGTGTACTTCAGAAAAGCCAAGTTCTTTAACTCTTATTCAGTATTGTTGGGTGGGAACTTTTTGATTGTTTCCATGGAGATGTGACCCACCCAATTGTGGGTGGTAACTTTTTATTAGATGGTTTCCATGGAGATTTATCAACCCAAGGTGGGGTTGCTAACTGGAGCCCTTTAAGAGGGAACCATTTTGGAAAAAGCTTTAGCACACACAAAGCCAGAGACCTTTGAGATGAAAAAGGAAAACACCCCCCTGGGGAGCTTCATGAAACAAAAAGCCTGGAGAGAAAGCTAGCAGATGTTGCCATGTTCCCCATGTGCCTTTCCAGCTGCGCGAGAAACCTTGAATGTCAATGGCCTGCTTAAACCAAGGTATCTTCCTGAATGCCCTTAGATTGGGCATTTCTACAGACTTGCTTTAATTTGAACAATTTCACAGCCGTAGAACTGTAAACTTGCGACTTATTAAATTCCCCTTTTTAAAAGCCATTCTGTTTCTGTTATATCACATTCCGCAACTTTCAAACAAGAACATTTTATTGCATCAATAAAGACTAGAACCCTGAAATGAGCATAATTTTTAATGAAAACAAAAGATGAGACTTAGCATACAACAGCAAAGTTTGCATACTATTTCCTTTATATATAAACATATTAATTTTACCCTCCTTACTTCTTTTACAATCTCCCAAATACACGCTACATTGAAAGTTAATGTTAAAAAAAGGAGTTCTATTGCCAAAGTCAAATCATTTTCAGAAGCACTACATAAAAAATAAAGTTGTTATCAGTAATCTTCTCTGATTCCTATTATTCTAATTATGACTGTACTTTCTTAGCCTTATCTCCTTTATTCTAGGCTACCTCTATTTACTCAGATTAGATGTCTCTGGAGAGTAAATTGTCCATATTCCTGTAGTGGTTTGAACTTTGTTTAGGACATTCCTTTTGTTTCATTTTCACATCTTCACTTAGGAGTTTGATAAACATCTGATATGTAACATATTTAAGTGTGTATCCTTAATTTCCTTTAACACAATATTTTTTCATCATTCTATCCCAGGAAATCACAACGTCCAACCAGTTGCTCAAAAAAAATATGGCCAAGCTACATTTGAATAATCTATTTATTTTATCTTCCTGATATACAATTTATAGCAAGTTCAGCACATACCTATTTCCAAAGTATCACAAATTCATTCACATCTCTTCTCCCTATCAGTCTACTGCTAATCATCCTTATTTCTCACCGTGTCTAGAAAAATATCTCCTTCACTGCTTTGCCTCATTATATTCATATTCTCCTGGTATTTGACTCCATAGAGTAACCAGTGTAAAATTTGGAAAAAAAAGTCTCACCTTGACATACTATTGCTAAAAAGCCCTCCAGAGACTTCTCAGTGGTGAAAGCCTTCCTCTAACCTCATTTTTTTAGCCCTGCATACCTGTTCAACACACCTGGCCATGAGGATCTTCTTCCTACTAAGAACTCACCAGGCCTGTTCCCACCTCAGGGCTTTTGTATTTGCTGTCTTCTGTACCTGCAATCTTATTCATCATGACCAACATGCCCCAGCTCAAATGGCACATTCTTAGAGAGGACTTAATGATTTCTTATCTAAAGCTTTCCCTATCCTTAATCACTACCATGTCTTTGTGCTATTTCGTTCTTAGCAGTTAACATTTGCTGATATTTTCCTTGTGTTTACAAGTTAGGTTTTCAATAAATGTTGATTGACTGGATGAATGAACAGCCAACATTTTTATTCTTCCAATAATGGTATTACAGTGATGTGGCTGGAAAAGCATGTGGTTACACAGACATAGATATTATATATAATATACATTACATACAAATATAGAAATATAACTGTTGCTATCCATTAAGGGTGAGTGTTTTCACTCAATTCCAATCTGAGAATCCCACTGAGTGGCTATATTAATATGTGCAGCCTGTCCACGTACCATCACTTTAGTTAGAAAGGATGGGTCATGTACAAATGAAGGATCTCCATAAAAGTCATATAAATCATGTAGATACATGGGATAGGAGAGGTAGACTTACATTTTACAGGATGTATAGATAGTGGGAACACAGCAAACTTCACTTTCTCTCCAACAGAGGTGCAGAAATAGTCATTTGCCAGGTGATTGCCCACAAAATCTATATCATGTGGCTATTCAAAATTGAAAATTTTACCCCTTCTTTTTTCATTAGCATTGTTATGGATTGAATTGCACCCACCTAAAAGATGTATTTCAGTAGTAATCCCTGGTCCCATGAATGTGGACCCTTTTTGGGAACAGGTTCCTTGAAGATGTCATTAATGTGTTGGTTTGAAACTGCATACACCCCTGCAAAGTGTGTACGTAAGCTAATCCATTCCTGTTGGTGGGGATCCATTGCAAATGCAACCTTTTGATGAGGCTACTTCAGTTAAGTGACCCACCTCATCCAGGAGGGGTCTTAATCCTCTCATTGGAGTCCTTTATAAATGGATTGAATACTGAGAGAGAAAGAAAGCCAGCCACTGAAGCAAAAAGCTGAAATGAAATCCAGAAGCAAAGGG